>JAREIK010009567.1:0-21163 GCA_029783825.1 Sapria himalayana
TTTTTATCTTTTTTCCCTTTTCTCCTCTTCCCCCTTTTCTGCATATTCTCTTCATTCTCATTATTCTCCTTATTCTCCTAATTCTCATTTTTCTCCTATTTCTCATTATTCTCCTATTTGTCCTTATTCACCTTATTATCCTTTTTCTCCTTTTTCTCCTTATTCTCATTATTCTCCTTATTCTCATTATTCTCCTTATTCTCATTATTCTCCTTATTCTCCTTAATCTTCTTATTCTCCTTATTCTGTTTATTCTCCTTATTCTTCTTATTCTCATTTTTCTTCTTATTTTCCTTATTCTCCTTATTCTCATTTTTCTTCTTATTTTCCTTATTCTAATTATTCTCATTTTTCTCGTTATTCTCCTTATTCTCCTTTTACTCTTTTCTCCTTTTTATCAATTTTCTCCTTATTCTCCTAATTCTCATTTTTCTTATTATTCTCATTAATCTTCTTATTCTCCTTATTCTCCTTATTCTCCTTATTGTCCGTATTCTCATGATTCTCCTCATTCTCCTTATTCTCATTTTACTTCATATTCTCCTTATTCTCCTTAATCTCCTTATTCTCATTTTTCTCCTAATTTTCATTTTTCTCCTTTTTCTCCTTTTTATACTTTTTCTCATTATTCTCCTTATTCTCCTAATTCTCTTTATTCTCCTTATTCTACTTTTTCTCCTTTTTCTCGTTATACTCATTTTTCTCCTTATTCTTTTTTCTCTTTATTCTCTTTTTTCTTTTTATTATCCTTTCTCTTTATTCTCCTTTTTATCCTTATTCTCATTTTTCTCTTATTCTTTTTTTTTTCTCATTTTTATCATTTTTCTAATTTTTCTTATTTTTCTTTTATTCTCTTTTTTTCTCATTTTTCTCATTATTCTCTTTATTCTCCCTATTCTCATTATTCTCCTTAATCTCTTTTTTCTAATTATTCTCCTTTTTCTAATTATTCTGTTTTTTCTCATTTTTCTACTCTCATTTTTCTCCTTATTCTCCTTATACTCATTTTTCTCTTTTTTCTCATTTTTCTCCTTTTTCTCGTTATTTTCTTTTTTCTCTTTTTTCTCCTTATTCTCCTTATTCTCCTTATTATCTTTTATCTCCTTATTCTTCTTTTTTTCTTTTTTCTCCTTATTCTCCTTATTATCCTTTTTCTCCTTATTTTCCATTTTCTCTTTTTTCTCCTTATTCTCCTAATTTTCCTTATTCTCCTTATTCTCCTAATTCTCCTAATTCTCCTTATTCTTATTTATCTTCTTATTCTCATGATTCTCCTTATTCTCCTTATTCTCATTTTTCTCTCTATTCTCCTTTTTATCCTTTTTCTCCTTATTCTCCCTTTTCTCTTTATTCTCCTTATTCTCCTTTTTCTCCTTATTCTCCTTATTCTACTTAGTCTCCCTATTCTAATTTTTGTTCTTTTTCTCCTTATTGTCCTTATTCTACTTATTTTACTTATACTCCTTATTCTCCTTATTCTCTTTATTCTCCTTATTCTACTTATTCTCCTTATTCTCCTTATTCTCACTTTTCTCATTTTTCTAATTTTTCTCCTTTTTCTCGATTTATCCTTTTTCTATTTATTCTCCTTATTCTACTTATTCTCCTTATTCTCCATATTCTCCTTATTCTCCTTTTTCTTTTTATTCTCCTTATTCTTCTTTTTCTCCTTATTCTCATTATTTTCATTTTTCTCCTTATTCTCACTATTCTCATTTTTTCTCCTTATTTTCCTTATTCTCCTTATTCACCTTATTCTCTTTTTCTCATTTTCGTCGTTTTTTTCCTAATTCTCTTTATTCTCTTTATTGTCCTTATACTCGTTTTTCTCCTTATTCTCATTTTTCTCCTTATTATCCTTATTCTATTTTTTCTCCTTATTCTCTTTTTTCTCAATTTTTTTACTTTTCTCATTTTTCTCATTATTCTCCTTATTCTCCTTATTCTCTTTATTCTACTTATACTCCTTTTTCTACTTATTCTCCTTATTCTCTTTATTCTCCTTATTCTTTTTTTTTTTCTTTTTTATCTTTTTTTCCCTTTTCTCCTTTTTCCCCCTTTTCTGCATATTCTCTTCATTCTCATTATTCTCCTTATTCTCCTAATTCTCCTTTTTCTCCTATTTCTCATTATTCTCCTATTTGTCCTTATTCTCCTTATTATCCTTTTTCTCCTTTTTCTCCTTATTCTCATTATTCTCCTTATTCTCATTATTCTCCTTATTCTCCTTAATCTTCTTATTCTCCTTATTCTGTTTATTCTCCTTATTCTTCTTATTCTCATTTTTCTTCTTATTTTCCTTATTCTCCTTATTCTCATTTTTCTTCTTATTTTCCTTATTCTCCTTATTTTTCTTATTCTCATTATTCTACTTTTTCTCCTATTTCTCCTTATTCTCATTTTTTTTATTCTCTTTTTTCTCTTTATTCTCCATTTTCTCCTTATTCTCCTTTTTATCTTATTCTCTTTTTTCTCATTTTTCTCATTATTCTCATTATTCTCCTTATTCTCCTTATTCTACTTATTCTTCTAATTCTCCGTATTCTACTTATTCTCTTTTTTCTCTTTATTCTCATTATTCTCCTTATTCTCATTATTCTTCTTATTCTCCTTTATATCCTTATTCTCCTTAATCTCCTTATTCTCTTTATTCTCCTTATTCTCCTTTTTCTCCTTATTAATCATTTTCTCCTTATTCTCATTTTTCTCTTTATTATACTTTTTCTCATTATTCTCCTTTTTTTTGCTAATTCTCTTTATTCTCCATTTTCTCCTTATTCTCCTTATTATGGTTATTCTACTTATTCTCATTTTTCTCGTTATTCTCCTTATTCTCCTTTTACTCTTTTCTCCTTTTTCTCAATTTTCTCATTATTCTCCTAATTCTCATTTTTCTTATTATTCTCATTAATCTTCTTATTCTCCTTATTCTCCTTATTGTCCGTATTCTCATGATTCTCCTCAGTCTCTTTATTCTCATTTTACTTCATATTCTCCTTATTCTCCTTAATCTCCTTATTCTCATTTTTCTCCCTATTCTCCTTTTTCTCCTAATTTTCATTTTTCTCCTTTTTCTCCTTTTTATACTTTTTCTCCTTATTCTCCTTATTCTCCTAATTCTCTTTATTCTCCTTATTCTACTTTTTCTCCTTTTTCTCCTTTTTCTCGTTATTCTCATTTTTCTCCTTATTCTTTTTTTTCTCTTTATTCTCTTTTTTCTTTTTATTATCCTCTCTTTATTCTCCTTTTTATCCTTATTCTCATTTTTCTCTTATTCTTTTTTTTTCTCATTTTTCTCATTTTTCTCTTATTCTCTTTTTTTCTCATTTTTGTCATTATTCTCTTTATTCTCCTTATTCTCATTATTCTCTTTAATCTCCTTTTTCTAATTATTCTCCTTTTTCTAATTATTATGTTTTTTCTCATTTTTCTACTCTCATTTTTCTCCTTATTCTCCTTATACTCCTTTTGCTCTTTTTTCTCATTTTTCTCCTTTTTCTCGTTATTTTCCTTTTTCTCTTTTTTCTCCTTATTCTCCTTATTCTCATTATTATCCTTTATCTCCTTATTCTCATTATTCTCCTTTTTTTCTTTTTTCTCCTTATTCTCCTTATTCTCCTGATTCTCCTTATTCTCCTAATTCTCCTTATTCTCCTTATTCTTATTTATCTTCTTATTCTCCTGATTCTACTTATTCTCCTTATTCTCATTTTTCTCTCTATTCTCTTTTTTCTCCTTTTCCTCCTTATTCTCCCTTTTCTCCTATTCTCCTTATTCTCCTTTTTCTCCTTATTCTCCTTATTCTCCTTATTCTACTTAGTCTCCCTATTCTAATTTTTGTTCTTTTTCTCCTTATTGTCCTTATTCTACTTATTTTACTTATACTCCTTATTCTCTTTATTCTCTTTATTCTCCTTATTCTAATTATTCTCCTTATTCTCCTTATTCTCACTTTTCTCATTTTTCTCATTTTTCTCATTTTTCTCCTTTTTCTCGATTTATCCTTTTTCTATTTATTCTCCTTATTCTACTTATTCTCCTTATTCTACTTATTCTACTTATTCTCCTTATTCTACTTATTCTACTTATTCTACTTATTCTCCTTATTCTACTTATTCTACTTTTTCTCATTTCTCTCCTTATTCTCCTTATTCTCCTTTTTGTCCTTATTCTCCTTATTCTCCTTTTTCACTTTTTTCTCATTATACTCATTGTTCTCCTTATTCTCCGTTTTCTCCTTTTTCGCTTTTTTCTCATTATACTCTTTTTTCTCTTTATTCTCCTTTTTGTCCTTATTCTCCTTATTCTCCTTATTCTCGTTATTCTCCTTATTCTCCTTATACTCTTTATTCCCCTTATTATACTTATTCTCCTTATTCTCTTTATTCTCTTTTTTCTCCTTTTCTCCTTATTCTCCTTTTTGTCCTTTTTCTCCTTATTGTCCTTATTCTCCTTATTCTACTTATTCTCCTTATACTCCTTATTCTCCGTATTCTCCTTATTCTACTTATTCTCCTTTTTCTCTTTATTCTCTTTATTCTCATTTTTCTCCTTTTACTTCTTATTCTCCTTTTCTCCTTTTTGTCCTTATTATCCTTATTCTCCTAATTCTAATTATTCTCCTTATTCTCCATATTCACTTTATTCTTCTTATTCTCCTTATTCTCCTTATTCTCATTATTCTCCTTATTCTCCTTTTTCTCTTTTTTCTCCCTATTCTCCTTATTCTCCTTATTCTACTTTTTCTCATTATTCTACTTATGCTCCTTATTCTCCGTATTCTTGTTATTCTCTTTTTTTTCTCTTTATTCTACTTTTTCTCTTTATTCTCATTATTCTCCTTATTCTCCTTATTTTCCTTATTTTCGTTATTCTCCTAATTCTCCTTTCTCTCTTTTTTCTAATTATACTTCTTATTCTCCTTATTCTGCTTATTCTCTTTTTTCTCATTATTCTCATTATTCTCATTATTCTTTTTTTTGTCCTTATTCTCCTTATTCTCCTTTCTCTTTTTTCTCCTTTTTCTCATTTTTCTCCTTTTTCTCCTTATTCTCCTTATTCTCCTTATTTTACTTATTCTCATTATTCTCCGTATTCTCCTTATTCTCCTTTTTGTCTTTATTCTCCTTATTCTCCTTATTATCATTTTTCTCATTTTTCTCCTTATTCTCCTTTTTATCATTTTTCTCATTTTTCTCCTTATTCTCCTTATTCTCCTTATTCTCCTTATTCACATTATTCACCTTATTCACCTTATTCACCTTATTCTCCTTATTTTACTTATTCTCTTTATTCTTTTTTTTCTCCTTATACTCCTTATTCTCCTTTTTCTACTTTTCTCTTTTTTATCATTATTTTCTTTATTGTCATTTTTTCTCCTTATTCTCCCTTTTCTAATTTCTCTTTTTCTCATTATTCTCCTTTTTGTCATTATTCTCCTTTTTATCCTTATTCTACTTATTCTACTTATTCTCCTTATTCTCCTTATTCTACTTATTCTGCTAATTCTCCTTATTCTCCTTATTCTCCTATTTCTCATTTTTCTCCTTATTCTGCTAATTCTCCTTATTCTCCTTATTCTCCTATTTCTCATTTTTATCCTTATTCTCATTTTTCACATTTTTCTCTTTTTTTCTAATTTTTCTCCTTTCTCATTTTTCTCATTTTTCTCTTTTTTTCTCATTTTTCTTCATATTCTCATTTTTCTCCTTATTCTCCCTTTTCTCCTTTTTTCTCTTTTTTCTCATTATTCTCATTATTCTCCTTATTCTCATTTTTCTTCTTTTTCTTCTTATTCTTTTTATTCTAATTTTTCTCATTTTTTCTCCTTATTCTCCTTATTCTCCTTTTTCTTTTTTTCTCATTTTTCTCCTTTCTCTTACTCCTTTTTCTCTTATTCTCCTTTTCTCCTTTTTCTCCTTTTCTCCTTATTCTCCGTATTCTCCTTTTTTTCCTTTTTCTCCTAATTCTCCTTTTTCTCATTTTTCTCCTTATTCTCCTTTTTCTCAATATTCACCATTTTCTCCTTATTCTCATTAATTTCCTTTTTCTCATTTTTCTCCTTATTCTCATTATTCTCCTTATTTTCCTTTTTCTCCTTATTGTCCTTTTTCTCCTTATTCTCCTTATTCTCCTTTTTCTCATTATTCTCCTTATTCTACTTTTTTTCCTTATTCTCCTTAATCTCTTTATTCTCTTTATTCTCCTTTTTCTCCTTATTATTCTTTTTCTCCTTATTCTCCATTTTCTCTTTATTCTGCGTTTTCTCATTATTCTCATTTTTCTGCTAATTCTCTTTATTCTCCTCATTCTCCTTTTTCTCCTTATTCTCATTATTCTCCTAATTCTACTTTTCCTCCTTATTCTCCTTATTCTCATTTTTCTTCTTATACTCCTTATTCTACTTATTCTCATTTTCTCCATATTCTTCTTATTCTCCTTATTCACCTTATTCTCCTTATTTTTCATATTCTCTTTTTTCTCCTGATTCTCTTTATTCTCATTTTTCTTTTTTTTCTCTTTTTCTCTTTTTTCTCTTTTTTTTCCTTATTCTCATTTTTCTCATTTTTCTCATTTTTTTAATAAAATTCGTTTTATTATTGATAACTCTCTCTTTTGGCGGAGGAATAGCATTTTTACAACCTATAGCTACCCGTAGCCCTCTTACACCCATCTTAATTTTAAATCTACAAACTAGCATATTGAATTATAAAAACTTACTCAAATAAAACATTTATTCGCCTATATAATTTAACTATTATAAACTAGAGGCTTTGCTCCAGTTTATTTAATTTTCGGGCCATTCCCGTTTTGCTATTTTCAGGTCATCTTATCGGCCCACCTTCATTTATAATTTTTGTAATATTCGGAAGTTTCACCGTGCTCAGCCTCTATCTCTCGTCTTCCCCGTGTCTCGGCTATTCACGAAGATTCAAAAGATTTCCAGCCGTGCTCCTTCTTTTATACACTTCTGAGTCTGCAATATTCAAAGAGAAAAACGAACGCGCCTCCAAAATAACTTATCACCCTTTTACCATTGTCCCTTGTTAGACGTTTGTAATTATCTTCGTTCCCTCCCATTTACTTTGGCATTCCTATACTGCTTTGCTGTTACCTTTAAATTATTAAGTGATAAGTTAACCACAACCAATCACAAGTAAACCGCACACCAGGTGATCACCCAAAGGACTAGGTGATAGACATCTTATGCTTTATGAGCTTATCAAGGCAAAGTATCTATAAACTTCATTATTTAACCTATAAAATCCACAAGATTATAGAATTAAAAACAAGAGGCTCCTTCTTAACATCTTCATCCTGCAAAGATTACATGTGCACCATTCTGCCGGAGCTGCACTGCTAAAAAAAATTCAAAATTAACACACATAGTTCTAACCTACTTGGTTCTTTTTTAGATTCGTTATTCTAAAATTATATTCTAAGTTTATTTTAAAACTGACTTATCCTCCACCCTTCCTGTTCCTTAAACTTCTATTAAAATATCACAAAAACTTGTGTGAAACTTTAACATCTAATAAAACAAAGATAACCCAGAAATTTTATAATACATTGGTCGGTAAGGCTGACGTTTCACTTCAGTAGGGCTTGAACTTGCCTGCAAGACGAAAAATTCCACACTTACCTTTTGCCTTCTATTTTCCTTTAGGACATGCTTTGCAAGGACAGAAATACCCCTGCAATGTCGTATAGCACAAAATTCAACAAGAAATCAAGTCTTTAACATACCTTCTTGGACTGCTTATTTGTTCTAATATAAGGAAATGCTATTTTATCTAAACATGCTATTCCCTTTAGTTTATGTGGCATTGATTCAATGTTATATTCTATATCTCCTCTAGTAGAGCCTATTCTAGATAGGCTATCCGCAAGATTATTAGCTTCTCTATATATTTGTGTAATTGAAGGCTTCAATTCATCTAAAAGTCTAAAAATTACTTCTAGGTCCTCTTCATACCTCCATAAGATTACATTGTTAATTACTGTTTCGACTAATAATTTCGAGTATACCTGAACTTCTATATTTTTAAAATTTAGCTTCTTACATATCTCTACCCATGATTTCAAAGCTTTAATTTCTGATTCTAGGGCCGAAGAGACTCTACTAGATCTGGTGAAAGCTCTCTTTACTGTCCCTTTATGATCTCTAATAACCCCGCCTCCTCCTGCTATTCCAGTGTCCCTGTTAAAACTACCATCCGTATTAAGTGAAAATTTGCCGACCGGTGAAGTATTACAATGTATACATTTAGCTAATTGCTGTTTTATAAATTTATAAGTGAGATCCAATGTTTTCTAAAGCTTCTTTTCTTCTTTCTTTTCTTCTATTTTTATGGGTTTCATTATTGATATATTACTTATCTCCTTTCTAATATCTTTTATTATTTCTGTTAAATTCATCCTTTTATTTTCAAATTTACTTTTATTTCGAGATTTCAATATGCACCAAATAATTAGGTGCGGTAATTTCTGATTAAGCCATTTTCTTGTGGAGCTTTTCATATTTTCAGTTTCCCATTTTATAACTTTATCTAATAATCTATCATCTTTATTACTTATTCGTTTTTCCGCCTCCATCTCTCTCCATATTACCGCTGCAATTGGCCCATTGGAAAATAAATGATCGGTTGTTTCAACTGCTTGTTAACAACATTCAAATCTTGATGCAATTTTTATCACTTTGTTTTGTACATTCTTATCTACCGGTATAGTATTTACTAGGACCTTCCATGTGAAGGAACACATTTTTTGCGTGACGTTTTCTTGCCATACCCATTTGAATAAATTTTGAGCTGGTTTTTTCTTTCTGACCAGATCTTTTGCCGACTTTAGGGAGAAGTTTCCTTGTGGCATTAAAGTCCATTTCCAGCCACTCTTCTTTAGCGTGGAGTATGAGTCTACTATCTCCTTTTGTTTTTCCATTGCCTTCCAGCTGTTCGAAGCTTTCTTAGGGCTCTTATTCTTATTATCTAAATATTTAGCCCGCATGTATTTAGACCAAAGATTATCACTTTCTTTTAGTCTCCACCAGCCTTTGCAATCCCAGGCATCGGCCGAGTCCTGAAGGCTCATTAGACCTAATCCTGCTTCCTCTTTTGGGTAACAGATGCCTTTCCAGTCCTTCCAGTGTAATTTATTACTACATTATTTTTTACCCCATAAGAAGTTTGTCATTTCTGATTCAAGTTTTTTAATAAATTTTTTAGGGGGATATATTACTGATAAAATATATGTTAGTGTGCTTTGTAAAACATGTGAGAGCAGCGTTATCCTCCCCCCAAATCCCAGGAGCTCTTCTTTCCATCCTGCTATATTCTTTCTTAGCTTATCTTAAAGATAAGTTAGATATTCTTCCTTCAACCTCCCCTCATATATCGGACAACCTAAGTACATTAATGCTCATTTAATTTCTGAGAAGCCGATGATATTTTTGATTTTATCTACTAACTTTAATTTTGCATTTTTAGCAAACATAAACTGACATTTGCTTTTATTTACGATTTGACCTGTTTCTTTTCCAAATATTTGAAGAAGACCCATAAGATTCATTAAAGACTTTGTACTAGCATTTGTAAAAATTATAAGGTCATCCGCAAAGGCTAAACGGCCTAATCTGGGTGTATTCCTTGGTTGTCTGAATAACAATATTTTACCTTCCGATATTCTCTTATTCAGGTTTCGAATTAATAATTCTAAGTAGATATCAAAAAGAAGGGGGGATAACGGATCCCCTTGCGTTATAATTCTATTTGGTTTAAATTCCTCACTTATCTTTCCATTTACAAGGACTCTTACCCAAGTACTTGAAATGCATCTATATATTAGATCTATGGTTAGCTCAGAGAAACCGAACATTCTCAGCACAAAACAAAGGGTATCGCATTCTACGCTATCGAAGGCTTTTGATAGATCCACCTTAACCACTAAGTTGTTTCCTCTTGATTTACCTCCTAGTTCTTACATCATTTCTGATGCAAGTTTAATATTTTCGATCATTAATCTATTTTTAACAAAACCCGTTTGTTCTTGAGATATTATTGAAGGTAAAATTAAGCTTAGTCTATTTTGTAATATTTTTGCTAAAATTTTATAAATAGCATTGCATAAACTTATAGGTCTGTAATACTCGCATTTTGTGGCGATTCTTTTTTTGAAATTAATACTATAAAAGATTTTGCCCGTGATTTTGGGATTTCTGCAACTACAAAAAAACTTGCAATTGCAGGGACTAGCTCAGTTTTAACCGTGTTCCAGTTTGACTGAAAAAATCTAATTTTTCTCCCTATTCTCCTTATTATCATTTTTCTCATTTTTCTTTTTTTTCTCCTTTTTCTCCTATTTGTCATTTTTCTTCTTTTTCTCCTTATCTCATTTTTCTCATTTTTATGCTTTTTGTCCTTTTTTTCTTTTTGCTCCTTTTTCTCCTTTTTCTCTTTTTTCTCCTTATTCTCCTTTTTCTTCTTATGGACCTTTTCCTCCTTTTTCTCTTTTTTCTTCTTTTTCTCCTTTTTCTCATTTTTCTCATTTTTCTCATTTTTCTCATTATTCTCTTTTTTGTTCTTTTTATCCTTATTCTCCAAATTCTCATTATTCTCTTTTTTCTCCTTATTCTGTTTTTTCTCATTATTCTCCTTATTCTGTTTTTTCTCATTATTCTCCTTATTCTCCTTATTCTCCTTATCCTCCTTATTCTCCTAAGTCTCATTTTTCTCCTAATTCTCCGTTTTCTCCTTATTCTCCATTTTCTCCTTTTTTTCTAGTTTTTTCCCCTTATTTTACATATTCTCCTTATTCTGCTTATTCTCCTTATTCTCATTATTCTCCTTTTTATCCTTTTTATCCTTTTTATCCTTTTTATCCTTTTCTCCTTTTTCTCGGTTTTCTCCTTTTCTCATTTTTCTCTCTTTTCTCCTTTTTGTCACTTTTCTCCTTTTTCTCCATTTTCTAATTTTCTCCCTATTCTCCTTATTCTCTTTATTCTCCTAATTCTCGTTATTCTCCTTATTCTCTTTTTTCTCATTTTTCTCCTTTTTCTCATTTTTCTTCTTATTCTTCTTATTCTCATTTTTTTTCCTTATTCTCCTTAGTCTCCTATTACTATTTATTCTCGTTTCTCTTTTTTCTCCTTATTCTTCTTATTCTCATTATTCTGGTTATTCTCCTTATTCTCTTTTTCTCTTTATTCTCTTTTTTGTCCTAATTCTCCTTATTCTCCTTTTTCTCCTTTTTCTACTTATTCTACTTATTCTCATTTTTCTCCTTATTATCCTTATTTTCCTTTTTCTGCTTTTTCTCCTTATTCTCCTTATTCTTATTATTCTCCTTTTTCTCATTATTCTCGTTTTTCTCCTTTTTTTTAATTATTCTCATTATTCTACTTTTTCTCCTTATTCTCATTATTCTCCTTTTTCTCCTTATTTTCCTTTTTTTCTTTTTTCTCCTTATTCTCTTTTTTCTCCTTTTTATCTTTTTTTCTCCTTTTTCTCCTTTTTGTCCTTTTTCTCCTTATTCTCCTTATTCTCTTTATTCTCTTTATTCTCGTTATTCTCCTTATTCTCCTTATTCTTCGTATTTTCATTATTTTTTAATTCTCCTTATTCTCCATATTCTCCTTATTCTCCTTTTTCTCCTTATTCTCCTTTTTTTCTTTTTTCTCATTTTTCTAATTTTTCTCCTTATTCTCATTATTTACCTTATTTTCCTTATTATCCTTTTTCTACTTATTCTCCTTTTTCTCCCTATTCTCCTTTTTCTCATTATTGTCCTTATTCTTCTTATTCTCATTTTTCTCCTTATTCTCCTTATTCTCCTTATTCTCCTTATTCTCATTATTCTCCTTATTCTCCTTATTCTCCCTATTCTCCTTATTCTACTTATTCTCATTTTTCTCCTTATTCTTATTTTTCTCATTATTGTCCTTATTGTCATTTTTCTCCTTATTCTCCTTTTTCACCTTATTCTCCTAATTCTCCTTATTCTAATTTTTCACATTTTTCTCCTTTTTCACATTTTTCTCCTTATTCTCCTTTTTCTAATTTTCTCAATTTTCTCCTTTTTCTCTTTTTTCTCATTATTCTTCTTATTCTCTATAATTTCCTTATTATCCTTATTCTCCTTATTCTATTTTTTCTCCCTTTTCTCCTTATTCTCCTAATTTTCTTTATTCTCTTTTTTCTCCTTATTCTATTTTTTTTCCTTATTCTCATTATTCTCCTTATTCTCATTATTCTCATTATTATCATTATTCTCCTTATTCTCCTTATTCTCTTTTTTCTCCTTTTTCTCCTTATTCTCCTAATTCTCATTATTCTCTTTTTTCTCATTTTTCTCTTTATTCTCATTTTTCTCATTTTTCTCATTTTTCTCATTTTTCTCATTATTCTCCTAATTCTCATTATTCTCTTTATTCTCCTTATTCTCATTTTTCTCCTTTTTCTCCTTTTTCTCTTTTTTCTCCTTATTCTCCTAATTCTCATTATTCTCATTTTTCTCCTTATTCTCCTTATTCTCCTTTTTCTGTTTTTTCTCCTTTTTATCATTTTTATCATTTTTCTCCATTTTCTCTTTATTTTCCTTATTCTCTTTTTTCTCCTTTTCTTCTTATTCTCCTTATTCTTCTTATTCTCCTTATTCCTTATTCTACTTATTATCATTATTCTCATTATTTTCCTTATTTTTCTTATTTTTCCTTATTCTCATTTTTCTCTTTTTTTTCCTTATTCTCCTTATTCTCACTTTTATCTCTTTTGTCCATTTTTTCCTTTTTTTCCTTTTTCTCCTTATTCTCGTTATTCTCCTTATTCTTTTTTTTTTTTTAGAAAATTTGTTTTATTATAATCAAAGCCCTCTCTTTTGGCGGAGGAATACCATTTTTACAAACTATACTCTACCTTTTCCCCTTTTACACCCATCGTTTAATCTACAAACAAAATAAAACACAATAAAAATAAGCTTTCAATAATGTATTTTTGGTATTTGCCCTTTATTAAATTTGCTGAAGATTGTTGTTTGCGTGGATTTATTCCAGTGGTTGTATCATCCTGTCTTCAATTCTGGATGTAGCCATTCGTGTCATGTATGCTTGAAGTGTAAACTTTTAAGCTTCAATTTGAGACTGGTAGGAAATCTTTTCAAATCTTGTATGCTGTCCATCTTTGCAGCTTTAATTCACTATCCTAAGAAAGCTCTAAAAACCGGCTATAATACATACGTATTTAGGGCATACAGACCCTTTTTAATAACTCAAAAGAGAGCTTCAACTATTCTAAACTTTAGGTATTTCCAGACTTTAAATCTTCCAAAAAAGAGAAATCTACAATTTCCAAGTTATTTCTTACCCTCTTGAATAAAGCATTTTAATTGCATGAGTGTCTCATTTCTTTCTCCTTTTTTCCAGCTTCCATACTCTACCATCCTTTCCTTATTTTGTTCTCCTCTATAGGATTAACATACACATACAAAACCTATCAAACATAAAACATGCACAAAACAAACAAACAGAAGTATAAACATCCAGCATCCATCTTTTTATCAGCTCTTCTTCCACCTAGCGTTTGTCTAACAAAGAAAAACAAAGAAAAAACCAGAAAAACATAGTCCTATTCGCGCAATCAACTTATGCACATTCCTTCTTCCATGTCCATTACTGCTATTGCTTTTTTCATGCTGTACATGGATCTGTTAGACTGCAAAACACACACTAATACAATACTTATAACCGCATATATCTAAACCCTTTAATCCATCCCAAAAGACCAGGGTGGATACCCGGGTTAAGGCTATGCTTTAATTGTTCGAATATATGGATATTCCATCTTATCCATTATTATTATACCCTTGTATCTATCAGGGATCGAATCCTTTATATATTCACCATGTTTATTATTTTTCCCTTCTTTAGCCAGTTTATCAGCTAAAGCATTTGCTTCCATGTATATATGTTTGATAAAAGCGTTTAACGATAATGCTAGATGGCCGATCTCTTCTAATTCATCTTCGTATTTCCATAAAGTCTTTTTTTTATTTATCATATCTACCACAGTTTTAGAGTCCGACTGAATGTCTATATTTCTTAGTCCTCTAGAGAGATAGGCCCTCAAACCATCTCTTAATGCTAAGATTTCTGCATGAATTGCAGAAGAGGCTTTGTAACTCCATGAAAATGCTAAAATGAGGTGACCTCTAGAATTTCTAATCACACCTCCTCCTACTAAGCCTATATTTCTATCAAAACTACCATCGGTATTTAAGGAGAGCCTATCAAATGGTGGTTTTTCCCATTTAACTCCTATTATTTTTTGTGATCTTTTCTTAGTAACCGTAAGATTCCAAAAATATTAAATATCATTATTTAGAAAATTAGTCTGGACTATTATCGGGCAAGCTTCTGAAGTACTTATTAATTCTCTCTTTAAAGCTTTCCAGATGTCTTCCACCGACATTCTCTTACATTCATATCTACTGTTATTCCTGGCATTCCATATATACCAAATAGCAATATGAGGTATATTATTTTTAATCCATTTTTGTAATGAGTTTCTCGTGTACGCTATATACCATTTTTGAAGTCTATTTCTAAGAGGGATGCATTCGTGCTTTATACCCATTTCTAATTCTAATTTTTTCCAAATTTCTAAAGATATCTTTCCTTGTGAAAATAAATGATCTATCGATTCAATTTCATGAAAACAGCATTCACACCTAGAGGGAAGTTGAATACATTTCTTTTATATATTCACATATATTGGAATAATATTAGAGAGAACTTTCAATGTGTTAGTTTTTATTTTTTTGAGAGTTATCATTGTTCCAGGTCTACTTAAATAGTGAAAGCTCTTCCTTTCTACTTCTCACTTTATCTTTGATGGTTTTGATAGAGAATTTTCCATCTACACTCAATGTCCATTTCCACCCATTTTTAGTGAGCTTAGAATATTTTTCTACTATCTCCCTTTGTTTAAGCATTTGCATCCACACTTGTGAAGCTCTACTCTTTTTTATTTCTGTGTTCGTATCCCCGTCATTGCAATATTTGGCCCTTATAAATTCTGTCCATAAACTATTATTTTCTTTATGCCTCCACTATCTTTTACAAGCCCAAGCTTTGGCTAGGTCATTCAAATCTATAAAACCCAGCCCTGCTTCCTGTTTTTGAAAACAGAGTTCTTTCCATTTTTTCCAGTGAAGCTTACTTTTACCTTTATATGTCCCCCACAGAAAACAAGCCATTTCTTTTTCAATTCTTTTTTTATCAAGGGCTGGTAATTGAGTGATCATTAGGTTTTGCATGACTACGCTTTGAAGTACATGTGTGATTAAGGTTATCCTGCCGCTCATAGATAGCATTTCAACCTTCCATCCTGCAATTTTATTTTTGATCTTTTCGAGTAAGAATTCCAAGTATTCTAACTTAACTTTTCCTACATATAAAGGGCAACCCAGATATTGAATTGCTACTTTTTTATGTGAGAAACCTATTATACTCTGTACTCTATGTCCTAAACTCATAGGAGCTTTTTTAGCTATCATAAAATGACACTTTTTGCTGTTTATTTTTTGACCCGTTTCTTCCTCCATTACTCTAAACAAATTCATCAGGTTTTGAAGGGATCTAGCACTACCATTAGTGAAGATTACTACATCATCTGCATATGCAAGACAACTCACCAAGGGAGTACCTTTCGGTTGGCTGAAGGCGCCTATTTCACCTGTGCCAATTTTGTCGTTGAGATTGACAATAAAGAGCTCTAAATAAATATTAAAGAGTGAGGGAGAAAGAGGGTCACCTTGTCTTAGTCCTCTAAGCGGCTTAATATCTCTTCCTAGCTCCCCATTTACTAGAATTTTAATCCATGAGCTTGATATACATCTGTATATCAAGTCTATCCAGGTCTCCGAGAAACCCATCTTTCTCATGGTGAAACACAGGCCATTCCATTCTACTTTATCGAAAACTTTAGATATGTCTAATTTTATTAATACATTATGTCCTCTAACTTTTTTGCCTATATCTTTAATCATTTCATTAGCTAAGCAAATATTTTCCATTATAAGCCTATTTTTCATGAAGCCTGATTGATCTTTCGATATAATTTTAGGAAGGACAGAAGTTAATCTGTTTTGCAATAATTTAGACAGAATCTTATAAATAGAATTACATAGACTTATAGGTCTAAAATCATATGCCTTTTGTGGATTGTCTGTCTTGGGAATTAGCACCATATATGTGCTACTCCATTTCTTGCCTATTTCTGCTCGATTAAAAATCCAATAAGTGGCATTGAGTAGATCAGATTTTATGGTAATCCAGTATTTTTGGTTGAACTCATTGTTCCATCCGTCTGGGCCAGGGGCACTATTTGGGTCCAGGCTGGAAACAACCATTTTAAGCTCTTCTTCATCTGGGAATTTAATAAGGGCATCATTCTCTTCTCTGGTAATGTTACAGTCTATTTTATGTATAAGTTCAACACCGCTCAAGGATGTATCCCCTATAAATTGATTTTCAAAGTATTCATCAAAATGCTTTTTAAATTCTGTGTTATCATCTATCCAGGTATTATTACTATTTTTTTATACCTTTTTTTATTTGTTTCTATATTCTTATTTTAGCTGCTCTTTGAAAAAATTTTGTGTTTTTATCTCCTTCTTTTAGCCATTTTATTTTAGCTTTTTGTTTCCAAAAAATTTCCTCCATTAGGAGTTTTAATTTTAATTCAGCTTGGGATTTACCAACTGCTTCTCTACTCTCTTTATTTTGTAATATTTCATGTTCTATCTCTAATTTTTCAGCTTTTTTTTCTACTTCTAATATATTTTTGTTTATATTACCAAATATATCTCTAATCCATATCTTTAGATGTTTTTTTAATCTATTTAATTTCATATTCCAGATTTGTGCCGGATTACCTGAGACTTCCAGAGACCAAGACTCTTTAACCATATTTATGAATGTATGATGTAAACACCAAGCATTCTGAAATTTAAAAGGATTTCTCAAGAATTTGGTCTGCTCTAAGATAATTAACAATGGATTGTGATCCGAGCATGTTCTACTTAAATGTCTCACAGCCGTAGATCCATAACTTTCTAACCATTTCATATTGTATAAAACTCTCTCTAGTCTTGCCCATATAGTGCCTTTATTTTTCCTGTTATTGCACCAGGTATATTGTGAGCCTAAAAAGTTAGCTTCCATCAAACTAGCATTTGATATAGCTTCATTAAAGTGTGAAATGGCACTAGTGCTAGGGGAATTACCTCCTTTTTTCTCACTGGCATTTCTTATTATGTTAAAATCACCTCCTATTATCCATCGTTTGTTCAAACTTGATATTTTATCCATACTATTCCAAAGCTCCTTTCTACCTTCTTTAGTATATTTAGCATAGACTACCAAGATTACTTTATCTCAGGAATTATCTAGACTAAAATTGATTATTTGATCCGTCTCCTCCAATATATTTATATTAAATTTATTTTTTTAAAATGCCCAAATTTTACTATTATTATTATTAGAAAATGCATTCTCAAAGCCCAGGACTCCTTTGTAGTGATCTATTTGAACCTTATTCACCATAGGTTCAGCAAGCATTATAAGAGAAGAAATATATAATGTTATCATTTTTTTTAATTCTTTTTATTGTGGATGGGTTTGCAATACCCCTAACATTCTAGTAAAAGAATTTAAACATTATGGTTAGTTTTAATCTAGATCTAGTGATACACTTTGAATCAATGTTCTATTTAGGTGTTTTTTCCTCCTCCTTGACTTTTTTATAGCACTTGTATTTTCTGTTTTGTCTTCTTTCCACGCCCTTCCTAGTTGTATGGCCATAATTTTTATTTCTTTCAAGGCACATTCCCTTTTGCCCATTTTATTCTTAAATCTATGTATATCTATATCATCATTTGTGGATTTTATGCATTCATTTTCTTCATTTCCCTTGTTTAAGTTTATATTACTTCGCACCTCTATTTCCTCATCCGAGCTATTAACTTCTTCAACTGCCCATTTCCTACTCTCCCTTCTAATTATGTTATCAAACCTGCTGCCCCGAAACCATTTGTTTATTTCTTCAATTTTCATAATTAAATCATGTCTTTTATTTTTATCCTCTCCCTCTACCTCTTCCTTCTCTTCTATCCTAGGAGGGACATCTTCGGTTAGTTCCAGGCTAGTTTTTTAATCGTTTAATTTCTGCTCAAGAGCCATGGGGTTTTTTATTCTGTATTGCACTATTTCCTTCCCCTTCCCTGTAAAGTCTTTGTACTGCCTATTTTCTTCATGTTTTTTTTGACAATACAGTGATCACAACCATGTCCAAGCTTCTTATAGTATGTGCAATAGTGAGGGAGGAACTCTGGAATTACATCTTGCCAGAAACCATCTCCATTCTTAGAGCCTATCCATATTCGCTGATGTATATGATTCAACAAGTTGATTTCTAAGCACCGACGAGCAACACTCGGGCGAGAGAGAGTAGCAGTGGCACCATCAAGAAGAAGAGGGGTGCCGACTGCTTGTGCAATGTGATAGAGAGCAAATTTATCAAACAAGTGAATGGGGAGCATGGGAAGGAGGAACCATAGCGGGGCCAATGGGGATTCCTGCTTGGTTGAGAAGTCGGGTGTCCATCAGAAAGCTCGCATGGGGTAGCCCATGATATACCAAACTCCTTTCAACCAGATTATATGAAAGTCCTCTTCTGTAAAAAGCTGCACGAGGATGTGCTACGCATCCAGGACTCCTATTTTTATCAGGCCTTTGAGCTTCAAGGAAGCATAGAATGCCCTTATATATTAAACGCGAGGACGCTCGTGTGAGAATTTGCCCACCAGTGTATATTTGTGAGCTTCAGTGAGGGAAGCCATGTCTGTCGGGGAAAACTCTATCGAGGGTTCCCCGTTTTTTTTTTCCGAAAACATCCGAAGAAGATGATTAATGAAGCGCGGTCTTTATAAAATATTGAGAAAATGTTTTCTTAATCATTAAGAAATCCGCTTGCTCCATTTTTGCTTGATAATGGATACTTCTTCATTGATAATTGTTGTTTCAATCTAAAAATTGTCTCTCTCTAGAGCTTGAGAGAATATTGAAAGAGATGAAGCCGGTTCTTTTTATTTTTCTTATTCTTCCTTATTCTCCTTATTCTCCTTATTCTCCTTATTCTCCCTATTATCCTTATTCTACTTATTCTACTTATTCTCTTTTTTCTCCTTATTATCCTTATTCTCATTTTTCTCTTTTTTCTTCGTTCTCTTTTTTCTCCTCATTTTTTCCTTTTTCTCCTTATTCTCCTTATTTTCCTTATTCTCTTTTTTTCTCAAATTTTCTAATTTTTCTCATTTTTCACATTTTCCTGATTTTTCTCCTTTTCTCCTTATTCTCCTTTTTCTCCTTATTCTTATTTTTCTCATTTTTCTCTTTTTTTTCCTTATTCTCCTAATTCTCTTTTTTCTCATTTTTCTCCTTATTCTACTTTTTCTCATTTTTCTCATTTTTCTCATTATTCTCCAAATTCTCCCTATTCTCCCTATTCTCCCTATTCTCCCTATTCTCCATATTCTCCATATTCTCCATATTCCTCCATATTCTCCTTATTCTACTTATTCACTCTATTCTCCGTATTTTTCCTATTGTCCTTATTCTCCTTATTCTCCTTATACTCCTTATTCTCCTTTTTCTCCTTTTCTCATTTTTCTCTTTTTTCTCATTTTCTCCTTTTTCTCCTTATTATCATTATTCTCCTTATTCTCCTTTTTTCTATTTATTCACCTTATTCTCCTTATTCTCATTTTTTCCTTTTTCTCATTTTTTTTCTAATTCTCCTTATTATCTTTTTTTCTCATTTTTATTATTTTTCTCTTTTTATGTTTTTTCTCATTATTCTCCTTTTTCTCCTTATTCTTCTTATTCTCCTTATTCTCCTTATTCTCCTTTTCTCCTTCTCATTATTCTCCAATTTCTCATTTTTCTCATTTTCCTCCTTTTTCTCATTTTTCTCATTTTTCTACTTATTCTCCTTTTCCGCATTATTCTCCTTATTCTTCGTATTCTCCTTTTTCTCTTTTTTCTCATTTTTCTCATTTTTCTCTCCTTTTTCTCCTTATTCTCCTTATTCTCCTTATTCACCTTATACTCATTATTTTCCTTATTCTCCTTATTCTCCTTATTCTCCTTTTTTCTTCTTATTATCATTTTCTTACTTTTTCTCATTATTCTCCTGATTCTCGATTATTCTCCTGATTGTCCTTTTACTTTTTTCTTCTAATTCTCCATATTCCTCATTATTCTCCTTATTCTCCTTATTCTCCTTATTCCAAATTATTCTCATTATTCTCCTTATTCTGCTTATTCTCCTTATGTTCCTTATTATCATTTTTTACTTTTTTTCTCTTTTTTCTCCTTATTCTCCTTATTCTCCTTGTTCTCCTTGTTCTCCTTATTCTCCTATTCTCTGTATTCTCCTAATTCTCATTTTTCTACTTTTTATCATTTTTCTCTTCTTTCTCCTTATTCTCCTATTCTCCATATTCTCATTTTCTCTTCTTCTCTATTTTATCATTTTTCTCCTTATTTTCCTTATTCTCATTTTTCTCCTTTTTCTATTATTCTCCATATTCTCCTTTTTATCCTTTTTGTATGTCTTTTTTCTCATTTTTCTCATTTTTTCTTCCTTATTCTCCTAATTCTCTTTTTTCTCCTATTTCTCAATATTCTTCTATTTCTCATATTCTCCCCTTTCTCTTTTCTTTTTTCTCCTTTCTCATTTTTCTCCTAATCCTTTTTCTCCTTTTTCTCCTTATTACTCCTTTTTCGTTTTTTTCTCATTTTTCTAATTTTTCTCCATTTTCTCTTTTTTTCAACTTATTCTCATTATTCTTCTTTTTCCCTTATTCTACTTTTTTCCTTATTCTCTTTATTCTCATTATTCTCCTTATTCTCCTTATTCTCTTTATTCTCCTTATTCTTCTTATTCTCTCTATTATCGTTTTTTTTACTTTTTCTCATTATTCTTCTTATTCTCCTTCTTCTATTTATTCTCCTTATTCTCATTTTTTTCATTATTCTCATTATTCTTCCTAATTCTTTTTTTTTCTACTTTTTCTACTTATTCTACTTATTCTCCTTATTCTATTTTTT
>JAREIK010009568.1:0-30850 GCA_029783825.1 Sapria himalayana
CTATCTATTTGTCTACCTGTCTATCTATTTCTCTATCTTTCTATCATTATATCTCTATATAGTCTATTTGTCTATACTTCTATCTATATTGTCTAAATTTCTATTCTATCTTATCTATCTATTTGTCTATCTATTTATCTATATATCTATCTAACTATCTATCTAATTATCTCTCTATATATGCCTATAATATATATGTCTATATCTTTTTATCTATCTATATATCTTTAAATCTCTCAATCTATCAATCTTTGTGCCTATCTTTTAGTCTATTAGTCTTTAGTTTATGGGTCTATGTGTCTATTTATTAATCTATTTTTATATCTATATGTCTATCTAGATATATTTCTAATTGTATATCTATCTTTCTATCTATATGTCTATTATTCTAACTATCTATTTATCAATATATTTGTATATCTGTCTATCTATCTATATGTCTTTCAATATAACTATATATATGTCTTATGTCTATTTGATTATATTTTTATTTGTCTATCTTTCTATCAATGTAATTTTCGAACTAGATAGCTTTATATGTTTATCTTATCAACTATCTAACTATCTTTTTTGTCTATCAGTATATCTATCAATCTGTATATATATATATATCTATATATATATTTATTTATATTGATCCATCTATCCAACTATTTATCTATCTATATATTTGTCTAAGAGTCACTTAGTGTATCTGTATCTCTGTCTATCTATCTATGCTATCTTTTTATATGTTTGCGATATGACTATCTATGTATATTCAATCTATATATCTATTTTACTATCTATCTGTCTATATATCTTTCTACTGTCTATATATCTATCTATCTATCTGAATATGTATCTATATGTTTAAAAGTCTATCTGTCTATATCTATAATTTATCTATCTATCTATATATCTATCTATCTATCTAACTATCTGTTTATTTGTTTCTCTGTGTATTAATCTATTTTTGTATATGTGTAGGTATCTATTTGTCAATTTCCCTATCTGTCAATATATCAATCTGGTAATCTATCAATCTTTGAATCTATCTATATTCCTATCTATCTATATATTTTTCTAATTGTTTAACTATCTATCTATCTATTTATCAATATGCCTATCTATCAAACTATCAAAGTATCTAATAGTCTAATAGTCTATTTGTCTATTTATATAACTATCTATATAATTATGAGTCTAAGTGTCTTTCTATCAATTTGTTTATCTATATATCTATCTATTTGTGCTCTACTCTATCTGTATATCTATTCATCTTTATATTAGTATATTTATTTATCTGTGCATCTATAAATCTTTCAATCTATCTATCTATATGTGTGTCTATGGGTGTATGTGTTTTTGTGTAAATCTAATTATCTATCTGTCTATCTATTTGTCTATCTATCTATCTATCTATCTATCTATTCTTATCTATCTATTAGTCTGTCTATATGTCTATCTATCTATCTATTTATATATCTATCTCTCTATTTCTATATATATCTATCTATCTATATATTTAGTTGTTTATCTCTATATCTGCATATATGTCTATTTTTTATCTATCTGTTTGTGTATATATTTTATTTGTGTAATTATATATCTACATATCCATCTACTTATTTATGTATTTATCTGGTTCTATCAATAAATCTATCTATCTATCGTCTATCTGTTCTATCTATCTATTTATCTATCTATCTACCCTATCGATCAATCTATATATCTATTTATCTATCTACCTACATATCTATCTATCTATATGTTTTTTAGTCACTCTGTAAGTTTGTCTATGTATTTATATCTCTAACTATTGATCTATCTATCTGTTTATCTATTTTTCAAATTGTATATCTATTATCAATCTATATGTATATAGTTCTATATATATATATATGTCTATATATATATATATATGTCTATATATATATATAATATATATATCCATCTGTATACTATCTTTCAATTTATCTATCTATATATCTGTCTGTCTATTTATCTACCTATATGTCTATTATCATACTTTCATCTTTCTATCTGTCTATGTGTATATGTTTCAAACTATCTATCTGTCCATCTATCTATATGTCTATCTATCAAATTATCTATCTGTCTATCGATATATATATATATATATATCGATCTATCTGTCTATCTATATCTTTCTATCACTCTATCTATCTGTCTAAATATCTATCTATTTATCATTATTTCTATCTGTCTATCTATCTATATGTCTATATCTCTATCTATCTCTCAGTTTATCTATTTATATAACTATCTATATATCTTTCCTATCTATCTATGTGTTATTTGCCTATCTATCTATCTATAAAATTAAAATTAATCTATCTTATCTATTTGCCTATTTGCCTAAATTTTTCTCTATCTATCTAAATATCTATCTTTATATCTTTCTATCTATCTTTCATTCTATCTATCTATCTATCTAACTATCTTTTTATCTATTTATATATCTATCTATCTGTTTATCTATCTGTCTAACTATCTATCTTTTTATTTATTTATTTATCTACCTATCTATCTATATTCTATTAATCTATCAATCTATCAGTCTATCTGTCTATTAGTCTATCTGACTATAAGTCTATCTATTTATGTCTCTATCTATCTATTTTTCTATCTATTTATATATTTATTTGTTTATCTATCTATGTATCTATCTATTAATCTATTAGTCTATCTGCCTATATATCAATTTTCCTAAGAGTCTATTAGTCTATATGTCTACATGTCTATCTATCTGTCAATTAATCAATCAATCAATCTATCTATCTATATGTGTATCTATCTAATTATCTATCTATGTTTCTATCTATCTATCTCTCTATCTATCCATCTTGTCTATATATCTAATTGTATATTTATCTATCTGCCTATCTATCTATCTCTCTATTTATTTGTTTATTTATCTATCTTTCTATATGTATATTTATCTATCTATCTATAATCTATGTATCTATCTATTAATTTCTCTATCTATCTATCTATCTGTAAATCTTTCAATCAATCTATATGTCTATCAGTCTATATCTCTATCTATATATTATTCTATCTATCCATCTATTTATTTGTCTATCTATCTATATGTTAATCTATCTATTTGTGTAACAATCTATTAATTCAATTACTTATTTTTCTATCTATATATGTGTATTTCTATCTATCTAACTATATTTATATCTATCTATCTATATGTGTATATCATTTTATATTTCTATCTATTTGTCTATCTATCAATTTGTCAATTTAACGATCTCTCTATCTTTCTATCTATTTAATTCAATAACTATCTAACTATCTATTTATATATCAATTTATGTATTTTTGTGTCTCTATATTTAACTATTTAAATGTCTTTCTATCATTCAATTTATAAGTTTATTAGTCTATTTATCTATTTATATATCTATCTATCTATCTTTCTATTTGTATATTTGTCTATATGTCTTTCTATCTATCTAAGTCAATTCACCTTTTTGTTTATCTATATATCTATTTGTATATCTATATATCTATCTTAATGTCTATCTATCTAACTGTCTAACTATCTATTTATCTAACTGTATCTCTATCAATATATTTATCTATCACTCTGTCTATCTGTCTATTTGTTTTTCTATCTAACTATCTATGTATCTTTCAATCATTAAGAATGTGTTTATCCATCTATCTGTTTATCTATCTATCTATCTATTTGTTTATCTATCTAATTATCTAACTGGCTATCAATTTATTTGTCTATTTGTCTTTCTCTCTAATATCTATATGTCTATATGTCAATCTTTCTATCTGTCTATTTGTATATTTGTCTATCTATCAATCTGTGAATCTATAAATCTTTCTTTCTATCTAATTCACTAACTATCGAACTATATATCTATCTATCTATCATTCTATCTATCTAACTATATAACTATCTTTCTATCTATTATTCTATCTATCTTTTTATCTATCTATCTATCTCTATCCATCCGTCTATCTATCAAATTGCCTATTTATCTATCTGTCTTTCTATCTATTTATATATCTATTTGTCCATCTATCTATTTGTCTATCTATCTATTTATCTATCTATTTGTCAATCAATTAATCTTTCTATCTGTCTATCTGTTTATTAATCTATCTATATATCTATCTATCTATATATTTGTATATATATCTATTTTTATATCTATCTATATATCTATCTTTTTATCTATAATTCAATCAATATATCAATATGTCTATATAACTATTTTTCTATCTGTCTAATTATCTATCTTTCTAATTTTTTATCATTCTATCATACTATATATCTACCTATTAGTATATCATCTATATATATATATATATATATATCTATTTAACTATTTATGTGTCTATATGTCTATATGTCTATCTATCTATTTGTCTATTTGTCTATCTATCTATTTATCTATCTATATCTCTATTATTATATCTATCTATCTATACGTCTATTTTTCTATCTATCTATCTATCTATCTATACGTCTATTTTTCTATTTATCTATTTGTTTAACTGTCTATGTTTCTATGTGTGCGTGTCTATTTGTCTATAGGTTTATCAGTCTATCCGTATATTTGTGAATTTGTGTATCTCTCAATCTATCTATCTATGTAACTATTAAACTTTCTATCTGTTATTTGTCTATCTATCTACTTGTCTAACTATTTATCAGGCTATCAATCAATCTGTTTATACACACACACACACACATGCACACATATATAAATACATATATCTATTCATCTATCTATCAATCTATTTGTTTATATGGCTATCTATCTATCTATTTGTCTATTTGTCTATCTATCTATGTCTATATATCTATCTATTTGAATTTGACTATATATATGTCTATCTATCTATCTATCAATATTTCTACCTGTCTATCAATCTCTCTGTCAATATAACTATCTTTCTATTTGTTTATATCTCTATATGTATATTAGTCTATCATTCTATCTATCTATTTGTCTATCTATATATCTATCAATCTATCAATCAATCTATTTGTCTATCAATCTATTAGTCTATTTATCTGTCTGTCTATCTTTCTATCTTTTTGTCAATCAATCAATCTATATGTTTATATATATATATGTATGAATCTATCAAACTATCTATTTGTCTATTTATCATTCTATTTATCCATCTATCTATAAATATATATGTTTATTTTTCTTTCTATTAATCAATCAATCTGTCTATTTGTCTATCTCTCTATTTATATATTAGTTTATTTGTGTATAAGTTTGTGTCTATCGATCAATCAACCAGTCTATCTATTTATTTGTCTTTATATCTCACTATTTAACTATCTATATATCTATTAGTCTATCAATCTATCTATCTATATCCCTATATATTTAGCTTTTTATTTTTTCTATATGTCTATCTCTAAATCTATTTATATCTATCTATTTATTTGTCTATGTGTCTATTTATCTATGTTTCTATATGTTTATCTTTTTTAGTCTATCTATTAGTCTATCTATCTATCTATATGTCTATCTATATATCTACCTATCTGTCTAATTGTTTATCTACCTATATATCTATCTATCGATCTTTATATATTTTTTATTTGTCTAACTTTTTGTGACTTTTTGTTTATCTATCTATATATCAATCTATCTAGCTATTGTTTATCTATCTATATGTCTATCAATCGACATATATTTATATATATATTTATATTTATATCTATCTATCTATATCTTTATGTATTTATGTTTATGTCTATCTATCTATTTGTCTATATGTCTATCTATCTATTTGTCTATCTGTCTATCTATCTAATTGTCTATATGTCTATCTGTCTATCTATTTAAAGATATATTTGTCTATCTATTTATCAATCTATTTGGCTACCGATCTATCTATCTATATATGTGCCTATGTGTCTATCCATCTATCTATCTATCTATTAGTAAATCTATCTATCTGTCTATCTATCTATTTATCTTTTTTTCTTTCCTTCTATCTATCCATTTATCTATCAATTTATCTATGTGTTTATCTAACTAACACAGAGATAAATCTATCTATCTATGTGTTTATCTAACTAACACATAGATAGATCTATCTATCTATGTGTCTATCTATCTGTCTATATATCATTATATCTATTGGTATATATATCTATATATCTATGTATTTGTCTTTCTATCTATTTGTCTATCTATTTATCTATCTATCTATATCTCTATTTGTCAATCTATCTATCTATTTATTTATCTATCTGATTATCTATCAATTTATCTATATGTCTATTTGTCTAAATATCTATCTCACTATTCATCTATAACTCTTTCAAACCGTAACTCTATATATATATATTTGTCTATATGTATATCTATCTATAGATCTATCTCACTATCTATTTATCAATCTATGTAATTATATAACTATCTATCTATCTGTTTAAATGTTTATCTATCAATCTGTCTATCTATCTATATTTCTTTATATCTATCTATCTATATGTATATCTATCTATATGTTTATCTATCTATCTATCTATTTACCTATCTATCTATTTGCATATCTATCAATCTATCTATCTACATTTCTTTCTATCTATCGGTCAATCTGTCTTTTTATCTGTCTATATATTTGTCTATATGTCTATCTATCCATCAATCAATCTATCAGTCTATAAATTTATCAATCTATCTATGTATTTGTCTATATGTCTATATGTATATCTGTATATTAATCTCTCTATCTATGTAACTATCAGTCTATTTGTCTATCTATCTTATTATTTATTTATCAATCAATTAATCTATCTATCTATCTATCTATATATTTGTCTATCTTATATCTCTCTATCTATCTATCTATTTTTCTTTCTATCTATTTATCTATTTTTCTTTCTTAATATCGATCTATCTAATCTATCATTCTATTTGCCTATATGCTTATCTTCCTATCTGTCTATATATATATATATATATATATATATATATATCTGTCTATCTATCTATCTATCTGTCTATTTATCTATCTCTCTATCTATTTATTTGTCTATATGTCTATTTATCTATCTCTCTATCTATTTATTTGTCTATATGTCTACTATATCTATCTATCTATATGTCTATCTGTTTATCAATCAATTAATCAATCTATCAATTTGTTTATTTAACTATTTGTCTATTTGCCTAACTATTTATTTGTCTATCTATCTATCGATCAATCTATTTATTAATTTTTTTTCATTGTCAATCTATTAATATGTCAATCTATCAATTTATCTATTAGTCTATTAGTCTATAAGTTAATATTTCTGTCCATCTATCTTTATGTCTATCTATCTATCTATCTATTTATTTGTCTAACTGTCTATTAATTTATCTTTTATCTATCTATCTCTCTATTTATTTATCTATCTAAAAGTCTATCTTTCAATCTGACTATATATCTCTCAATCAATCAATGAAACTATAAATCTATCATCCAATCCATATATCTATCTATCCATTTATTTTCCTATCTACTGATCTATCTATTTGTATATATATGTGTGTGTGTGTGTGTGTGTGTGTGTCGATCTTTCAATCTGAAAATCTGTCTATTTGTTTATTTGTATATCTATCTATCTATCTATCTATCGATATATCTATCTATCTATATGTTTATGTGTCTATCTATGAAACATAAACTAAGTCATTTAATGAATGCTGATGATGTTTGTTAAACCTAATTTTAATAATTTTAGATTTCTCAATTATTTACTGTAGTATTCCCCAAAATAAAAAATGAAAATTGTTATTAATAACAAATTTTAAATATATAGAGAATACTATTTTAATTTTTTTTTGAAATTTATGTGATATGGTATTATTATGTGTGTGTGTGTGTGTGTGTATAACAAGTGAAAATTGAAAAATGTTATTAATAACAAATTTTGAAGATATAGAGAATACAATTATAATGGTTTTTGAAATTTTATTTTAATATAATTTTTTTACCTTGTTCTGATTCAGGATAACCTAATATAAACAACAATGTAAGAACAAAACAAAAATAAGGGGATATCAAATTTAACTTATTCATTTTTTATCATTTTTCTTATAGTTTTTTTGGGGGCTTTAATTATAGGTAGGTATGTCATTTTGAATTCTTTTATGTTTTTAAAATATTCTTTATTCCATTATTAATTCACTTTAGAAACTTATTAATTTTTTTAATATTTTTTTTGTTCTATTTTCAACTATACTTCTCATTTCTAGAAATTAAAAAAAAGCATTTTTCTGATATTTTCTAAAATCCAAATATAATTCATTCCCACTTTTTGACTACTTTATTGCTTCCTCAGTACTTCAGAAGAATTTTATCTTAAGTTTAAAAAACAAATAATAAAAATTTTATTATTTAATATATTAATGTAAAAAATTATTCTCTTCAAATTTATTATTTTAATAGTATCCATTCAATTTTTTTAGTGTTTATACTTTAAATTATAAAAACATTCTAATCATTTAAATTTTAATTAAAAAAATATAAATTTCTATTTTTAAAATTTGGAAATTAAAATAATAGAAAGTGCTAGAGTTCAAGTACCCCTTTTGATAAAAAATTGTAAAAATATTAAATCTCGTGCTATCTCAAGGTTTTGGCGGCCCTACCTGGAGATAGCACAAGAGCCCTAGCTGCAGGTATTTGTTCACCACTCTTCCTATTGTAGCTCATGTGGTGGTGCTCTTCTTCCATTTTGTGTCTAGTCGAGCTACTTCATCTTCCATTTTGCTTCTAGTGGTGCTCTTCTCTTTCCTCTTCCTTACCATCTTTTTGCTTGTAACACGATATATATTAATAACCTATATAATATCAATTTTAGGGTGAAATATACATAGATCTTTTACTTGTATTCATTCCCAAACTTCCTTGATTGTAAGTATCATCTTCTTTCCTTCTTGGGCATGTGGCAGACATTTAGGTAGTTATTGTATTTTTTATGCTTTGATTCTCAAAAACACAAAATTGCAAAAGTTAATGTATATTTTTATTGTTCTTGTGCTCCAAAAAATGTTTTTTGAGTATTAAATAAGTAGTTGAAGAGGTGAATTTTATTTGCTCTTTGCTTCTTCAAGATCAATTTGGTGGGATTGGCCATCCATTCAGGTATATGGTATGATCGGAATGTGAAAAAAAACAATAAACTAGTGAAAAACTCATATTTCAAAATTTTTATTTTTGAAATAAAAATTCTTTTCTTTTTTGAAATAAAAATAAACAATAAAATCCTTTCATTCTTGATCTAAATCAACTTAATTCCCTTCGACCTCAACTTGTTGTCTTATTTCATTGTTTCGTAATATATATATATAATTTACATATGTATATAAATTTTAGCATTTAGGTTCTTATTGTTGATTTATACACTTACATATAAATTTTATAATATTTTAAACTCATTCTACTTTAATTTAATAATCCATACAAGCAAATAAACTAGTGAAAAACTAGTATTTCAAAAAGTTTATTTTTATCTCATTAATTAAGGTACTAAAATATAATATTTTCTAAATTATTCAAACACATTACTAATATTGCATTTAGATATTAGTGTATTGCAAAATATATAAGTGTATACAAATAAAATAAATACATTAAATCATATAATATTTTTAAAAATTTAATAAATAAAAATATTACTTCCCAAACATATTTACTTATTATGTGATATTTCCGATTATACTATATTTGAAATTACATATAATATATTGATAGCTAACACATAAATAAAATATTATAGTCATGTTAAATTCTAATATTATTTGATAAGTATAATATTTTAGACATATTGACTCAAACAAGCAATTAAATTTTTATAGTTTGTTACAAGAATTCATATATTTTATAGAATTTTTAGCCTTCTTCTTTCTAGAAATATTAATGAATAATATGATGAAATTTAGCCTTCTTCTTTCAAATTTATGGATCTAAGATTAAAATCTTGTCTTTACAGTTTGCATATTGCTCCATGCTTTTCCTAAATTGGTTGTATGTCTAGGAGTTTGTTGAATATTTCATGCCTCCTAAAGGTATATATTCTCTAGGGTTTCTAAATGAGATTTTTTTTGGATATTAGTTTAGTTTTTTTTAATTTTTTTTTATGTGGTTTTTTCTTTTAACCCCTTGCTTTTATATTATGTTAGATACATTAATTATAGTTGTAAAGATATAACACCTTGAAAGCCTTATTGATAAGCCTATATATGAATTTTAGTGGCCTTTTGTATTTTTATGAACATCTTGGCTATTATTTGAACATTTTGTAGGTAGCTAAATTGACTCATCTCTAGATTGGCAATTATTGCTAAGGTTGCTAATAGGCAAGTACTATTAACACCAATTTGGTCTTTAAATACACTGTTTCTAGGTTCAATTTGTTTGTACTAGGAATGGTAATTTTTTTGTACTAAGAATGCTAAGGAATCTAATTTCCATTGTTTGATTATTTATGACCCTAAAGTGAGATGATGATCAGTACTTACTTATTTTCATTGTATTTTAATTAACTGAGTAATTTAGGTTACATTTCAGGGCATGTAAAATTAGTTCAAACAGAGAATGGATGCATTTAAGGCTAACAAATGAATTGTCTAACCAATCCTTTATATAGAAAGTCGAAGAATTTGTTCAATTTGCACTTAGTCTACTAGAAGGCAGTGATGGTAATCACATTAGATGTCCATGTAATAAGAAGAAGTGCCATAACAAGAATTTTGTTGAGGTTAATGAGGCAAGGTTCTATCTTTATAAATATGGGTTTGTCCCTAATTATCGTGTGTGGTACTTGCATGGTGAGACCGAATCATCTATATATGGGGAGGAGGCATTATATAATGTGAATGCCACTAACCATCATACAATAACAAATATTATTAAATCATCGACATATTTTTTCAAATGGTTAATGATGCAGCTGGTCCACAATTTAATGCTAATATTGTTGAGGAATCTCCAAACCCAACAGCACAAAATTTTTATGACAAGCTTAATGCTGCAAACAAAGAAGTATGATCTAATTATCAACCACACTCATTGTTATCAGCCATTTCTCGATTGCTTCACATAAAGTCAGAGCATTGATTGTCTGAACGGTGCTATGATGTTGTGTCAGTTTATTAAGGAGTTGTTGTCGGATGATAATGTTATAAATGATAGTTTCTATGAAACCAAGAAGCTTATCAAGGGAATTGGGTTGTTAATCTATAAAATTCATACTTGCCTAGAATGGCTGTATGATTTATTGGGGTGATGACTCGAAATTAACTCAATGCAAATTTTGTGACCATGCTCGCTATCAACCACAAAGTATTAATAGACAGAAGCTTGTGCCATATAAGAAAATGTATTACTTTCCACTAACACTAAGACTTCAACAGTTATGCTGTATATGTAATTTGTTTTTTGATAATCTGTTTCTATAACCAAATATTTCTATTTCTGTTTTAATATTTTCATGTAAGTGTAGGAAAGGAAATATTAAAAGGCCAGGGATGTAGCAGTAGCACAATAACAGAGGTCCCGCTCCGGTTAAATAAACCCAAAGATTTTTTTTATTATAAAATGTTAGTAATTTTAATTTCGGGTGGCTGTTTTTTGGACCCGGGAATTGTTCATCGTCTCTCTCTCTTCTCTATGCGTGATTTATCATGACTATTATGTGCTGTATACTATAAGACTATAATTTGGTTGGTTTAATATGTAACCCATAAGCATTTTATGGTGGATGTAGCTAGTCGTACTTAGCGACTAGCGAATCATGTTATTTTCGGTGTTTATTTCATGTTTTTGATTTTGTCGTGGTTGGTTGCTGGATTGGATATATATTTATTGCTTGTTTTCTGTTGTTTCTGTATCTTAATATCACTACAATGGAAGCACAATTGCCCAACAAGTTATATGCTTTAAAAGCTAATACTAAGAGTATGAGATGACACGATGATCATTTAGTAGAAGATGGTGTGATTCGTCATTATTCTGATTCTCCTACATGGAAACATTTTAATGCTATGCATCCCTCATTTGCAACTGAAAGCCGTAATGTCAAATTAGGGCTATGTACTGATGGATTTCGACCATTCGGGCAATATGAAAGTCATTATTCTTCATGGCCTATTATCCTCACTCCATATAATCTGCCCCTAGAAATGTGTATGAAGGAACAATACATGTTTCTAACAGTTATTGTCCCAGGCACGAGAAATTAGAAGGACAAGTTAGATGTGTATTTACAACATTTTATCTTAGAGTTAGAAACATTGTGAGAAGTTGGAGTTGAAACTTTGACATATATAGAAAGAAAAATTTTATGCTACGGATAGCTCTCTTATGGACAATCAGTGACTTTCCAGCTTACTCAATTTTGTTTGGTTGGAGTACATCTGGCAGACTAGCATGTCTGTATTCTAAGGATGAATCAGATGCCTTTACCCTACAGAATAGAAGGAAACAAACATGGTTTTATAATCATCATAAGTTCCTTCCACTAGATCATTTATTTAGAAGAAATAAATATGCTTTTAGAAAGAATCAAAATAGATCCATCTCCAACAATTTGCTCTGGTGTTGAGTTGCTAAGAGAAATTGATGCATTAGGCTTAAAAAAATTACTAAGATTGGGGCAAATGATGATAATGTTTCTGTTAGTAAATTAACTAGATGGAATAATAAGTCAAATTTTTTCTGATTTACCATATTGGAGCACAAATCTCATACGACATAATTTAGATGTGATGCATATAGAGAAAAATGTGTATGAAAATATCTTTAACATAGTGATGAATGTTGAGGGAAAAACAAAAGACAATGCAAAGTCTTGATTAGACTTTATGGAAATATGTCATCGATCAGAATTGCATGTTGTTGATGGAAAGCTTCCAAAAGCTTGCTATATATTAGACAAAAATGGTAGAAATGAGATGTGTATTTTGGTTTAGAATCTCAGATTTCCAGATGGATATGAGGAAACATAAACTTTTTGGAATGAAAAGTTACAATTGTCATGTCTTTATGCAAATGTTGATACCAATTGCATTTCGAGAAATACTTCCATCAACCATGTGGCAAGCATAAAAACAACTTATCTCATTTTGTAAGGAGCTTACATCAACTGTGCTTAAATTAGAAGATATGTTGAGATTAGAGTCAGAAATGCCAATTATTAATTACCAACTAGAGCAGATATTCCCTCCTAGTTTTTTTTGATCCAATGGAGCATTTGTCAACGCACATGGCATATGAAGTAAGGATAGCAGGACCAATCCAATACCGATGGATGTATCCATTTGAAAGGTATGCAAATTTATGTTTTAAAACTACATTTACTATCATCAAATCATTATATGATTTTGGTATTTATAAACTTATTGATTGGATTGCTAGGTATTTGTGGAAGTTAAAACAAAATGCAATGAATAAGGCCAAAGTGGAAGGATCAATATGCAACAAATATTTAGTTGAAGAAGCTTCAGCTTTTTGTGAGCATTATTTCAATCCATCACTCCATACAAGACATTGAAGGATGTCGCATAATGCTGAAGTCCCATATTGGAGAAGGAAATGATTTCAATGGGAACTTGTCAATATTCACCCATCTCGGTTGACCTTTGGAAGATATATAATATGAATGCTAAGTGAACAAGAGATTAATATTTCACATCATTATGTCTTGCTAAACTGCATTGAAGTTAAACCTTATATTGAGTATGCATCTTAACTCAGCTATTGCACTAATGTTGTAATTTTATAATTCAACTAATGAGTGTTCTTTTAATAGAATATTCTTTACTGAGTTATGAAAAAATGTGTCATAATAATGATGCAACTTTTGATGCTAGACTCGATGATTTTTTTTCTAGTATGGTTCAAGACTTGCGTAAGTTCTTTATTGGTTTAGTTAGTTAATGGTAACATGATTTTTAACACACTCTTATTTACATACACGTGACAATGCTGAAACATATATATTAAAGCTCTAGCAGAAGCACTGCAAATAGTTAACTGTTATAATAAATATAATGTGAATGGTTTTCATTTTCACAAACTTCAATCGGGGAACTTCTAGATTTTCAAATAATAGCTGTGGGTGCATTAAAGGTACTAATTACACAATTGATGAAACTGACTACTATAGTCAATTGCAAAAAGTCATACAATTAGAGTACCCAGGATGGCCCATTAAGAAGATTATTTTATTTAAGTATTAGTGGTTTGACATTACACCAAATATCAGGATGAGGATCAATAAGCAATACCAATTTGTTTTAGCAATGCAAGCACAATAAGTGTATTATTGCACATATGTAAGCTTAAAACATGATACTAGATCTTGGTGGGCTATTTGTAATATCAAAGCTAGAGAAATGTTTGAGATGCTTGTAAAGCCAGAAATATCCCACAAGATCCATTTCAATAGGAAACAAATGATGTTGAAGAATATAGTTTACCAGTAGAAAATGAAACTATTTTGCTTTATGATTTAATAGGTGTAATGTTAAATATCAAAGTAACTGAAACATTTTTTCATGAAGAAGAAGAAGAAGAATATGATGAAGATGAAGAATAAGAATGAAATGATTTAAAAATGATAAAAATTAGGTTGGTAATTTGATTGTTGTATAACTATTTAATTACCAATTAATATATATTGTATTTTGATCTTATGCTCATGGAGATATGGTTCGAGGAGTAGAATGAGGATCTGGGATAAGGGCAAGAGGACGTGGTAGGAATGTAGTTTTCTCCCCTAGTGCCCAAGTAGATTCTAAATCATTAGAAGGTTCACCTACCACACATACATCTGCACAAGGTGCCATCATCCATGATACTACTAGCCCCACATTGCATACACCAGGTGATCATGTACCATTTTCTATACCACCACCTATAGAAGATTCAACACCTCAAGTAGCCTCACTACAAAGTTAACATTACCACTACTCATTGGTTCTGTTTCCTATCCTTCCATTACAGTTACTAATGCAGAGTATGTTTTCCTTTTTAAATTATTTCACTTGAATTTTTTTATGTTGACCAAATTAAGTTTATTAACTGCATTGATAAAATTTTTATGTTTACTTGTAGGATACAAATCACAGAGAATATATCTAAAATTATCACTAATATCTTCAAGGAGTGTTTGCATGTGATGGGTTATAATTGGAAGATGGTGCCTCATGATATCAAAGATTTATACTTGCAAGAGTTTCAAGTATGAATTGAGTCTAAGATATCTTTTATTTTATTTTATTTTTCTATATATTGATCAATAACAAATGTTGTTTCACTTTGGTCTTGAATATTTTTTTAAATGTTTTTTAATAATGTGGATAAGCTGGAATTAGAATGTGAATAAAATCAAAAAAAAAATTACAACATTAAAAAGTTTCACATATCATATACAATAAAAGTATTTTTTTTATTTCACAGATTTTCATTTTTGGCATTATATCGATTACAGAAACATTATCAGTGGGATCCTTCACTAGATGCTCTAGTTAAGATTGCATGGCATAAAAGGGCTTCATGATGTTATAGTAATGATGTGAGTCGATAGAAAGATCATAGCGAATGACCGAGTTTCATCTCAAAGAGTATTTGGTAAGCTTGGCAACATTATTGGCAGTCACCAGAATTTCAGAAAAAGCCTACCCAATGATCTATGAATATGATGAGTGAGACTGGAGGTGAGAGCGCAGAACCTTCACGACATACTGGTGGTTCCTTATCTCATAAAAAGCATGCTAAACGCTTGGTATGTATATTGATGATTATTTTGAATTTATATAATGTTTTTTAAATACTTGTTTTATTATATTATACTTTTAAAATTTTAGGTTGCCAAGTTAAATTGTCTTCCTCTTCCACATGAGTTCCTAGAACAAACACATCAGAGAAAGGTATATAATCAATTTGTTGATTGGAAGTCTCAAGAGATCTATGTAAGTGCAAAATATTTAGGCAATTTGTTTGAAATTTTTGTTTATAAAAAAATTTATTACTAATGTTTATATATTTTAGGATTGTGTAGTTTCAAGGTATGAGGCTGAGACTACAGCTATAAGAGAGGATGCAACTTCATCTCAATCAGTTGATGCAACTCAAATATATCTTGATGAGGTTGGGAAATTAAAGAAGAAATGAGTATATAACCTTGGATCAATAGGATTCATATCCCTAAAATCTCAAGCATTATCCAGTTCTATCAATATGCTTTTGACTAGTCAACCGATTCATGAATCTCAGACACAGGCAAAAGAAGATAGTCGAATCTAGGCTTTGGAAAAGGAGATGAATGTGGTGCATGAGCAAATGATGCAGCAAAAGAGGGAGCATTTATAGACTATGAAAAGGCTTACTAAAACTTTTTATGCACATATTTTAAATCTTATCAGGGGTCTACCTATTTCATCAGCCATTGGCCCAGAGATAGATGTACCTACTACTAAAAGATCCAACTAATTGTTAAATATTTTTATTAATAAACTTTTGCACAAAGGAACTATTATATAAAATTGTGGTTGAATATGGTGTATGAAATGATTAACTATTAGTTATAAAAATTATGTGTTGCAATTTATATTATGGTACAAGAAATTTTGAATCGAGTATAGAAAATATTGAATAATATAGAAAATATTAGAAAATAACAAATTTAACAAAAATAAATGAAAATTGGAAAAAATAATTGCAATGGATTTTGCAATAGATATTTTATTGCAAATAAGTGACTTTTATAAAGAATATATTAGTTGCAATGCTATTTCGAATTTGCAATGGAATTACAATAAAATTACAATAAAATATTTTGCAAGGACTCATAATGGTTGCAAATATGTTGCAAAGGTGCAACGAAATTACAACAGTCATTGAAATGGGTAGTAATGAAATGATTCCTGATCTATTGCAATTTTGCAATAGAATTGCAATAGAATAGCAATAGAATTACAAAAACATAATTTGCAATGACTCATTGTAGTTGCAACTCTGTTGCAAAGGTTCACCAAGATGGCTAAAGAAATTTTAATGGTTATTAATGAAATGGTTGCTGATATGTTGCAAAATAACAATGGAATGACAATAATTTTAGGTCATCCATTGTCTTATGATTCTTGGGAATTAGCAATGGATGTGAAATGCATTGCAATATAACAACGGAATAATTGTGTTGCAAATCAATTAGACTTTTGCAACTAAATGCCAAAGTGTGCAAAATTGCAACAAGGTTTTTTGCAACATAATACTTTTGTTGCAAATCCGATGCTAATAGATATTTGCAACAGATTTTTAAGGCTTTGCAAAGGACTTGGAACGAAAAATTACATTGCAAAACTATGATTTTATTGTTGTGAAATATAAACCTAGACAAATAGAAAGATAGAAGTTATATATATTATTAGATAGATAGATCTACAAAAAGAAAGATAAATAGATATATGAATAGATAGATATACAGATAGATAGAAATAGAGAAAGCAATTTAGACTAATAAATAGATGTGCACATAGATAGAAAAAAAAGAGATAGAAAGATAGATAGATATGTAGATAGATAGATAGATAGATAGATATAAAGAGATAAAGGTAGATAGACATATAGAAAGATAGACAGATAGACAGATAGATAGATAGACATATATAATGATAGATAGAAATATAAACTTATAGACCGATAGATAGATAGATAGATAAATAGATATATAAATAGAGAGATAGATTGATAGATAAATAGATAGATAGAGAGATCGATAGACAAATAGATAGATAGACAGATAGATAGAAAAATATATAAATAGATAAATAAAATGATTGAAAGATTGTAAAATAGATTGATTTAGAGATAGATACTCAAATAGATTGATATATAGATAGACAAATAAACAGATAGACTAATAAACATATAAGAAGATAGGTAGATATACAAATACATAGAGAGATAGATAGATAGATAAAAAAAAAGATAAATAGATAGATAGATAGGGAGACAAATAGATAATCACAAAGACAGATAGACAGATAGACAAATAGATAAATAAACAAATATACAGATACACTAATAGACTAATAGACTGATAGATTAAAATAAAGTTAGATAGTTAGACGGACAGACAAACAGATAGATAGATAGACATGTAGTTAGATAGATAGTTAGATAGTAAGATAGTTAGATAGATAAATAGATAGATATATAGATAGACAAATAGATATATCGAAAGATAGTTAGACAAATAGATAGATAGATTGATTAATTGACAGATAGGTAGATACATATACTAATAGATAGAGATAGATAGATATATAGATATATAGATATATAGATAGACAAATAGATAGCTAGAAAATAGACAAATAGTCAAATATATATATACACAGATAGACAATTAGACAAATAGACAAATCTATTGATACATTAAAAGGTAGTTAGATAGTTTAACAGATAGACAAATTAAATGATAGATAGATATAAAGAAAGATAGTTAAATAGTTAAATAGATAGATAGATTAAAGATAGATAGTTAGATAGTTACATAGATAGATAGATTTACATATAGATCTTTAGATAAATAAACAAACAAATAGATAGATAAATATATAGGTAGACAAATATATATATATAGACAGATAGATAGACAGACAGATATATAGTTAGACATATAGTTAGATAGACAGATAAATAGATAGATAGATACATATACAAATAAATAGATAGAGAGATAGATAGATAGGTTGATATATAGATAGAGAAATAGATAGCTAGAAAATAGACAGAAAGATAAATATTAATATACATAGATAGACAAATTGACTGATAGACTAAAAGGTAGTTAGATAGTTTAATAGATAGACAGATTGAATGATAGAAAAATATAAAGAAAGATAGTTAGATAGTTAAATAGATGGATAAATAGAAAGATAGATAGATATAAATATAGAAATTTAGATAAATAAACAAATACATAGATAGTTATATAGATAGATAGACATATATATATATATATATATATTGACAGCTAAATAAATAGACATATAGATAGTAAGACATATCGTTAGATAGTCAAATAGATAGACAGATAAATAGAAAGATAGATAGATAGACAAATAGATAGACAAATAAATTAATAGATATCTAGACAGGTAGACATATAGACAGATAAATAGACAGACAGATAGATAGATGGACGGATAGATAGATAGACATGTAGACACATAGACATATAGACAAATAGATACATAGATGGATATATAGATAGACACTAAGATACATAGACTAATAGAAAGATTCATAGATATACAAATACACTTTTAGTCTAAAAGGCAGATAGATATAGATAAATAGATAGATATAACAAAATATATATAAATAAATAGACACATACACAAATAGATAATTATACAAATAGACAAATAGACAAATATATAGAAAAATATATAGATAGATAGATAGATAAATAGATACATAGATAGATAGAAAGATAGATAGAAAGATAGATAAAGAGATAGATATATAAATAGATAGACAAAAAGACACATATATAGAAAGATAGATCGATAGAGAGTAGATATAAAGATAGATAGAAAGATAGATAGACAAATAAATAGGCAGATACATATGTAGTTGATATTTAGATAGATAGACATATATACAGATAGATAGATTGACAGATAGGCAGATAGACAGATAGATTCTTAGATAGATAGATAGATAGATAGACAAAAAGTTAGAATGATAGATGGATTAATAGATATACAGATCAATATAGATAGGTAAGTAAATAAATAGACAGATAAATTAATAGAATGACAAATCGATAGATAAAGAAATAGAAAGATAGACAGATAGGTAGATAAGCAGATAAAGAGATAGACAGATAGATATATATTTAAAATAGCTAGTGAAAAAGATAAATAGACAAATAGAAATATTAATCATTAGCCTAATAGATAATAAAATAGATAAAGTGACATATAGTGAGATAGATAGATAGAAAGTTAGAGAAATAGATAGATAGATCAGTAGATAGTTAGAGAGATAAAAATACAAATAGATAAATAGATTGATAAATAGACATTTAGATATACAAATAGATAGATAGACAAATAGATAGATAGATAGATAGCTAGATAGGAAAATAGACCAAAAATAAATTTATAGATAGAAAGGTAGTTAGTTAGATTGACAGATAAATAGATAGAACAAATAGATAGATAGACAGATAGATAGATAGATATATAGACAAATAAATATATAGATAGATAGATACTTACATAGATAGATATACAGACAGATATATAGATGGATAGATATACAAATAGATAAATAAACCCATAGATAGATAGATAGAAGAACAAATTGATAGATAGACAGATAAAAATATTGAAAGATAGATAGATAAATAGATAGAAAACTAAATAGATAGATAAATAGAAAGACTAATATAAAGATAGATAGATAGATTGATAGTTAGCTAGACATATAGATGGATTGATTGATTGATAGATTGATAAATAATAGAAAGATAGAAATAGACAAATAGAAATATAGACTTATAGGAAAATAGAGATATAGATAGATAGAAAAATAGATAAATTGATACATAGAATGATTGATAGTAGATAGATAAATTAATTGATTGGGAGATAGATAGATACATACATAAAAAATAAATAAATATATAGATAGATAGATAAATAGAGAAACACATAGAGAGATGGACATATAGATATATATAGATATAAAAATATTGATTAATAGAGAAATACTCAAATAAATTGATAAGCAAATAAATAGTGACATATATAGATAGATATATTGATAGATATAAAATATTTATAAATAAATAGATCTATAAATAGAGCACTAAATAGATATATGCATAGATAGATATACAAATAGAAATAATATACAAATAGCTTGTCACTGAAATAGATTGATAGATACCTTGATAGATAGATATATAGGTCAAAAGATAGATTTGATATAATAGATAGATAGATCAATACATAGATAAAGAAGCAGATAGACATATATAAAGATAGATAGAGAGAAAGATAGATAGACAAGTAACAAGATATATAGATACATAAATAGATAGATAGATAGACAGATTGAGAGCTAGACAAATAGATAGGTAGAATAATATATAGTCATACAAATAGATAGATAGATAGGTAGATAGATAAATGGATATATAATTAGACAAATAAATAAATTCACTTTAGGTAAATAGTAAGAAGTTAATTATATAGTTTGAGAGATATATAAATAGATAGTTAGATATATAGATAGAATTGTATATAGTTAGAATGGTACAAAGATTGAAAGATAGACATATAGACATTTAAATAATAAAACAAATAAAATGATACATATATAAACTGATTGATAAATTGATTAATAGATATATAGATAGATAGAAAGATATATAGACAGATAGAAAGAATGATAGTTAGATAGCTTACTAGCTAGGCAGATATAAAGATAGATAGACAAAAAATCAGAAAGACAAATAGAAATATAGATAGGCAAATAGATATATAAATAGATAGATTGATAGATTGATAGTCAAATAGACAGATAGATAGTTAGATAGATAGACAGATAAATAGATAGATAAATATACAGACATGTAGACACATAGACACATAGACAAATAGATACATAGATAGAAAGAATGATAGATTGAAAGACACATAGACACAAAGATACATAGACTATTAGATAGATTCATAGATGGTCAAAAATAATTATAGACTAATAGACAAATAGATGAATAGATAATTAAATAGATATATAGATAGACATAGATATAGATAGTCAAAAAGATAGATACATATATATATATATATAGTTAGATAAATAAATAAATAAATAGACACATAAAGAAATATATAAATAGAAAAATTGACTGAAATACATCTCGATATATAGATAGATTGATAGATAAATAGATAGATAAATAGATAGATAGATAGATATATAGACTGAAAGACAGTCAGATAGATAGAAAACTAGATGGATATATATATATATATATATATACATGCACACACACACACACACACATATCTATATACATATATATATATATATACATATATATATATATATATATAAAGATAGATAGATATATGGAATGTCAAAAAGACAAATAGGGAGATAGTAGATAAAATATAGATAGATAGACATATAGATAGATATATAGATTGATATATGGATATATCAATGAATATAGAGATAAATATATATATATAATATATAGATAGATATATAAACAAACAGATAATATATAGCCAATATTCAGAGAGCATGATAGACACATAGACAGATGCATAGATAGATAGATAAATAGATATGCATATTAACAAATAGATAGATAGATAGATGAATAGATAGACACTTAGAAAGATAGATAAATAAATAGATAGATCGACATACACACACACACACACACACACACACAAATAGATAGATAGATAGATGGACAAGTAGACATATAGATTTATAGAATGAAGGAAAGATACATATATAGACATATATATATAAATAGATAGATATATAGATATATTGATAGAATGATAGATAGATAGATAGATTAATAGATAGCTAAATTTACCTAAAGACAGGTAGATAGATAGACATATAGACAGATAAAAAGATATTTAGATAGATAGATAGGCAAATATATAGATGGATAGGTAGAAAAATAGATATATAGATATTTAGATAAACAAATAGATTGATAGGTAGATAGAAAGATAAATATACAAATATGAAAATTGATAGTTGGAGAGATATAGAGATATCTAGATAGATAGATTTATAAATAGATATATAGATAAACAAATAGATAGATAGGTAGATAGATAGTTTGAAATATAGATAGATTGACTTATAAACATATAGATAGTTAAATAGACATAATTAGATAGACCGATAGCCACATAAAAATATAGGTAGATATACTAACACACACACACACACACAAACAGATAGATTACAGATAGATAGTTAACAGTTAGAAAAATAGACCGATATTTAGGTACATAGATTGATAGATAGACATTTAGACATATAGACAAATAGATAGTTTGATAGATATACATATAAATAGATAGGCCGATAGATAGATAACAGATAGATATATAGATAGAAAGATAGATAAATAAATATATAGACAGATTCATAATAGATAGATATAAAGATAGAAAGATAAACATATAAATAGATAGACTTATAGACAATTAGATATATTGATTATTAGATACATTGACTTATTGACTGATAAATTCAAAGGTAGAGAGTGAGATAGAGACATAGCCATAAAGAAAAATAGATAGATAGGTAAGTAGATAGATAGATAATTAGAAAGATAGATATATAGATAGATAGACAAATAGACATATAGATATATAGATAAATCAATAGATATATAGATAGATAGATAGATTAAAAAAATATAAACATTAATAGATATTTAGATAAACACATATTTAGATAGTAAGATAGTTAGACAGCTAGATACATATACAGATAGAAAGATATATAGATAGATAGTTAGATAATTAAATAGAAAAATAGATAGATATATACACAGATTGAAAAATAGAAAGATTGATAGTTAAATAAATAGATAGATTGATTTATAAACTAATAGAATGATAGATAGTTGGATAGTTAGATAAATAAAAATATATATCAATATACATATAGATAGTTAGATAGAGAAATAGATAGACAGACAGATATATAGATAGAAAGATAGATCGATTAACTTATAGAATGATAGACTAATTGACGGAAAGATAGTTAGACTTTAATATATATATATATATGTTCAATGATAGATAGTTACATAGAAAGATAGATTGTCACATACCCATATTTGCAAATAGATAGATAGATAAATAGATAGACAACTACACACACACACATATACATATTGTTAGTTAGACATATATATGGATAGAAATATATATAGACATATAAACAGATAGATATATAGATAGAAAAAAAATACCAAGATTTGAAAATAGTTAGATATATACATAAATTATATACATACATACATTATACATACATACATACATACATACATACATATATATATATATATATATATAAAGAGATAATTATTTAAATAGATAGACAAATAGATAGTTAATTAGATAGATACACAAATATATAGATAAATAGATCATAGATAGAGAGATACATAGACAAATAGATAGATAGTCAATTAGATAGATTGATAGATAGACAGATAGACAGATATACATATAGTTAGATAAACAAATTGATATATTGCTAAATAAACAATTAGCTAGACAAACACATAGATAGATATAGAGATAGATAGAAGATAAATAGACTAATAGGTTAATAGACAAAAAGATAGTTAAATAGTTAGGTAGTTCGACAAATAAACAGAAAGGCAGATAGACTGAAAAATTGTGAGTTAGTTATTGATTTACATAGATAGAAAGATAAACAAAAAGATTGATTAAAAGATTGACAACTTAATAGATAGACAAATAGATACATATACATATAGACAAAAAAACAAATATAATGTTATATATATATATGTAAAAATATATTACTAGATAAGTAGACAGATATAGATAAATAGATAGACATATAGATATTTAGACAAATATATTGATAGACATATTGATAGATAAACAGATAGTTAGATAGAAAAATAATTTATAGATTGATAGACTAATAGATAGATAAAAGATGGGTAGTTAGAGAGAGAGAGAGATAGATTGACAGATAAATAGATAAACAAATAGATAATTAGGCACACTAATAGAAAGACAGATAGACAAATAAATAGATACACACATAAATAGATCAATAGATAGATAAAAAAAAGATATATAGATAGATAGATAGATAGATCGATAGATAGATAGATAGGTTGATTGACAGATAGATAGATAGATATATAGATAGATACATAGATAGATATACATATAGACATATATATATATATATATATATATAGATAAATAAATAGATATATAGATTGATAGATGGATATAATATATGTGTAGATAGATAGAAATATTAGCTGATAGACTTATAGATATAAAGATTGTAAGATAGTTAGACGGATAGACAGATAGAAAGATCGATAGTTAGATAGTTACATATTTTTGATATATATAAATATAGACATAAAGACATATAGACAAATAGATGGATAGATATACATATATATAAATAGACTAATAGATAAATATATAGATAAACATATTGATAGATAGATAGATAGACAAATATACAGATAGACATATTGACAGATAGATAGATAAAAATATAGATATACAGACAGATAGACTTATTAATATATAAACAAATAGAAAATTAGGTTTATTGATAAATAGCTAGATAAACACAGACTTATAGATTGAAAAATTAAAAGGTATATAAAGAGATAAAAAGATAGACCTATATAATAATTAATAGATAAATAGATAGTTACCTAGATAAATTGAAAAATAAATATATAAATAGATATATAAATAGATAGAAACATAGATGGATAGATAGATTTATAGATAGATAGATAGATAATAGATACATAGACAAATAGATATATTGACGCATAAACACATATTTAGATTGTTAGATACATAGATTTACTAATAGATTGATAGAAAAATAGATAGATAGTTAGATAATTATCCAGATAGACGAACACATAGAAAGATAGATAAATAGTTAGATAATTTAATAGATAAATAGATAAATATATAAATAGACAAATAGACATATAGAAATAAAGATAGACATATAAAAAGATATACAAATAGTCTGCTAGACTGATGGAAAATAGTTAAAAAAATAAATAAATAGATAAATAGATGAACAGATAAGTAAATAGATAGAGAGATAGAAAGATTAAAAAATTTGTAGATAAATTTGTAGATAAACAGATAAATAAATAGATAGAGAGATAGAGAGATAAACTTATAAACTAATAGACTGATATAGTAATAGACTAAATAATGGTTGGATAGGTATTCATATAAACATATAGATTGATATAGAAATAGAGAGCTAGACAGATAGACAGATAGATTGATAAATAGATTGTTTGATTAAATGATAGATGAATAGAATAATAGACAGAAAGATAATTAGATAGGTGGACAGACAGACAGATAGATATATAGATCGATAGATAGTTACATAGATAGATAGATTGACACATAAACATATATACAAATAGATAGATAGAAAAATAGATAGATAGATATATAGATCGATAGATAGATAGATAGCTAGATAATTATAAAGATATGTAGATGGACATATAGATTGATAAAGAGATAGATAGAGATATAGACAGATAGAGAGATCGATAATCTAATAGATTAATAGATAGATAGTTAGATAAAAATTATAAATACATATATAGATAGTCAAATAGCCATATAGGAAGATAGATAGATATATTGATAGATATATAGATAGATATATAGATAGATATATAGATAGATATATAGATATTTAAATATATACATAAATAGAAAAATAAATAGATAGACAGTAAAATATTTAGAAATATAGACAGACAAATCGATAGATAGATAGATAGATAAAGAGATAATAGATCGATTGATAGATATATAGATAGACAGATAGACAAATAGATAGATAGATTGAATGATAGATATATAAATAGATTGATTGATATACAAATAGACTAATAGACTTATAGATAGACAAACTTACAGATAGATAGATACATAGATATATAGATAGTTAGACAAATAGTTAGATATAGATATATAGATTGTTAGATATACACATACAAAAATAGATAGATTGAAAAGAGATAGATAGACAAAAAGAATGATACACATATAGATAGATTGATAAATAGACTAATAGGCAACTAGAAAGCTTGATAGATAGATAGACAGGTAGATGATTAGACTAATAGGCAGTTAGAAAGCTTGATAGATAGATATATAAATAGTTAGATAGATAATTAGACAATTAGAAAGATAGTCAGATAGAAATATAGACATATAGATAGATTGATAAATTAATAGATAAATAGATAAATAAATAAATAGATATATAGATATATAGATATATAGATAGATAAATAAAAAGATATATAGAAAGATAGGTAGATATACAGATAAATAGATAGATTGATAGATAGATTGATTGAGAGTAGATAGATAGATAGATAGACATATAGACATATAAATAGATAAATAAATAAATAGATAGATATATAGATTGATTGACAATTAAATAGGTAGATAGATAGACATAAAGATAGCTATAAAGATAGATAGATAGATATATAGATAGTTAGATAGACTGATAGACTAATACATAGAAAGATAATCTAATAGTTAGATATATAGACAATTTAGAATATAGATAGATATCTTGTACGTTAATTAGTAAATTAGACAGATAGAAAGATAAACAGATAGAAAATTATTAGATTCATCGATTGATAGATAGATAAATGGATACAAAATTAGATAGACAAATAGACAAATAAAAAGTAAGAAATATATATAGATATGCATATAATGAGATAGACATATAGATTGATAGACAAATAAATGGATAGACCGATATGTAGATGAAAAGATACATAGACTTATAGACTGATAGACTAATAGATAGATATAGAAATAGATAGATAGATAGATTGACATATATAATGATAGAAAGATAAACTTATAGTCCAATAGATAGAAAGAAAAAAAGATAGATAGATAAAGAGAGATAGATTGGTAGATAAATAGATCAATAGATAGATAGGTAGACAAATAGATAGATAGACAGATAGACAGAAAAACATATAAATAGATAAATAGAGTTATTGAAAGATTGTAAAATAGATAGATTTATAGATAGATACTCAAATAGGTAGATATATAGATAAATAGACAGATAAACAGATTGACTAATAAACATATAAGATGGTAGGTAGATATAAAAATACATACAAAGATAGATAATGAGAAAGATAAATAGATAGACAGATAGGCAGATAGATAGATATACACATAGAAAGATAGACAAATAGATAAATAGACAAATATACTGATAGACTGATAGACTAATAGACTGATCGATTAAAATAAAGTTAGATAGTCAGACAGATAGATAAATAGATAGACAAGTAGATAGATAGATAAATAGATAGTTAGATAGTTAGGCAAAAAGATAGTTAGATAGATAAATAGATAGATAGGTCGACAAATTAATATATTGAAAGATAGTTAGATAGAAAAATAGATAGATAAATAGATAGGCATATAGATAGAAAGACATATACATAGATAGATTGATTGACAGATAGGTAGATACACATACAACTAGATAGATATACAAATAGGTAGATAGATAGATATATAGATATATAGATAGACAAATAGATAACTAAAATATAGACAAATAGACAAATATATATATACATAATAGACAATTAGACAGATAGTAAAATTGATTGATACACTAAAAGGTAGTTAGATAGTTTAACAGATAGACAGATTGAATGATAGATAGATATAAAGTAAGATAGTTAGATAGTTAATTAGATAGATAGATAAAAAGGTAGATAGTTACATAAATAGATGGATTTACATATAGATCTTTAGATAAATAAACAAATAAATAGATAAATATATAGATAGATAGACAAATTGATATGTATATATATATATATACAGATAGATAGTTAGACAGATAGGTAGAAAGATAGATACATATACAAATAAATAGATAGATAGATATACAGATAGATAGGTAGATATATAGATATATAGATAGACAAATAGATAGCTAGAAAATAGACAGATAGACAAATATTAATATACATAGATAGACAATTTGATAGATCGACAAATTGACTGATAGACTAAAAGGTAGTTAGATAGTTTAATAGATAAATAGATTGAATGATAGATAGATATAAAGAAAGATAGTTAGATAGTTAAACAAATAGATAAATAGAAAGATAGATAGATATAAATAAAAAAAATTAGATAAATAAACAAATAAATAGATAGTTATATAGATAGATAGACATATATAAATAAATAAATATATATATATATATAGAAAAATAAATAGACATATAGATAGTTAGACATATAGTTAGATTGTCAAATCGACAAAAAGATAAATATAAAGATAAATAGAGAGACAATTAAATAAATAGATAGATAGATAGATAAATAGAGAAATAGATAGACAAATAAATTAATAGATAGCTAGACAGGTAGACTTATAGACTTATAGATAGATAGACAGACAAACAGATAGACAGACAGACATATAGATAAATATACATGTAGACACATAGACATATAGAGAAATAGATAGATAGTTAGATATATAGATAGATAGACACATAGACACTAAATAGATAGATATAAAGAAATATATATAAATAAATAGACACATATACAAATAGATAATTAGAAAAATAGATAAATAGACAAATATATAGAAAAATATATTTATAGATAGATAGATAAATAGATACATAAATAAATAGATAGATAGATAGAAGATAGAGAGATAGATAAATAGACAAAAAGACAAATAGCTAGACAGATAGATAGATAGATAGTAGATATAAAGATAGATAGAAAGATAGATAGACAAATAAATAGATTGATATATATGTAGTTGACATTTAGATAGATAAACATGTATACAGATAAATAGATTGAGAGATAGGCAGATAGACTGATAGATTGTTAGATAGATAGATAGACAGACAAAAATTTAGAATGATAGATGGATTCATAGATATACTAATAAATATATAGATAGATACGTAAATAAAATGACATATAAATAAATAGATAGACAATAGACTGATAAACAAATAGAAAGATAGACAAATATGTAGATAAGCAGATAGAGAGATATACAAATAGATATATATATAATTGCTAGTGAAAAAGATAAATAGACAAATAGAAATATTAATCATTAGAAAATAGATAATAAAATAGATAAATGACATATAGTAAGATAGACAGATAGATAGATATAGAAATAGACAGATAGTTAGTTAGATAGTTAGAGAGATAGATATACAAATAGATAAATAGATTGATAGATAGACATATAGATAAACAAATAGATAGATAGATACATAGATAGATAGATCGATAGATAGATCGATAGATAGCAAGATAGGCAAATAGACCAAAAAATAAATTTATAGATAGAAATATCATTAGTTAGATAGACATATAGATAGATAGATAGATAGGCAGATAGATATATAGACAGATAGACAAATAAATAGATAGACAGATAATTAAATAGATAGATAGATAGTCACATAGATAGATATACAGACAGATATATAGACAGATAGATATACAAATAGATAAATAGACACATAGATAGATAGATAGATGAACAAAGTGATAGATAGAAAGATAGAAATATAAAAAGATAGAAAGATAAATAGATTGATAGATAAATAAATAGATAAATAGATAAACTAATATTAAGATATATAGATAGATTGATAGTTAGCTAGACATATAGACAGATAGATAGATTGATTGATTGATAAATAATAGAAAGATAAAAATAGATATAAAGAAAAATAGCCTTATTGATAATTAGAGATCTAGATAGATAGAAAAATAGATAAATTGATACATAGAATGATATAAAGTAGATAGACAGATACATACATAAAAAAAGAGATAAATATATAGATAGATAGTTAAATAGAGAAACACATAGAGAGATGGACAGATAGATATATATAGATTTTAAAATATTTACTAATAGAGAA
>JAREIK010009569.1:0-25418 GCA_029783825.1 Sapria himalayana
TAGATAGACAGATAGATTAACAAATAGATAATAGATAGATAGTCAGATAGACAGATAGATAGATAAATAGATAGATAGATAGATAGTAAGTTATATTGACCAAGAGGCACTTGAGATGGTAGAATGTCAGCCAGACAGACATGCATATAGAAAGTCAGATAGGCATGTAGAATTATAGACAAATACCCTGATAGATAGATAGAAATATAGACAAATAACCAAACAAACAAATTGACATACTAATAGATAGACAAATAGAAAGACAAATAGACAAATAGATTGACAGTTTGATTGAATGATTGATAAAAAAATTTATAGACAAAGAGATAGACAAATAGATCGATAGATAGAAAGAAATAAAGAAAGAAAGATAGATAGAACGATTGATTGATTGATTGACATACAGTTAGATAGATATATAGTAAGATAGATCGTAAGACACATAGATAGACAAATTGATAGACAAATAGATAAGAAAATAGATAGATAGATAGATAGATAGATATAAAGATAGATAGATAGATGGATGGATGGATGAATAGAAAGATAGATAGACTGACGGATAGATTGATCAATAGAAGAGAGTTAGATAGATAGATACATAGGCAGATAGATAAATAAATAAATAGTCTGATAGATTGATAATTTGTTTGATCGAATATTGATAGACATATTGATACATATATAGAAATATATATAGATACATAGATATATTGATAGACAGATATATATATATATATATGTCTGTCTATCTATCAATCTACCTATCTATCTATCATTATATCAATTAATCAATTTATTTATCTATCTTTCTCACTCTCTCTCTTTATATCTACATGTTAATCTATTTATCCATCTATGTATCTATCTATCTATTTATCTATGTGATTGTATGTCGATCTTATATCGATCTATCTATCTAACTATATATCATTATGTTTGTGTATCTAGTTTTCTATCTATCAATATATATATATATATCTTTGTGTTTGTCTATCTATCTTTTAATCTATCTTTCTAATTATATATCTATCTAATTGTTTATCTAGCTAAATAAATTTAGCGACGAAAAAATCATTTGCTAAAATAAAGATTTTCCTTGCTAAATTAGCTAGGGAATTTTTCCTAGCTAATTTAGAAAGGGATTTTCTCTTTCTAATTTAGCAAGCGATTTTTCCCTTGCTAATTTAGCAAGGGATTTTTCCCTAGCTATTTTAATTTAAAAACTAATTTATGAATTTAATTTTTATTAAAATTTTTTATTTTATTAATTTAATATTTTTATATCACATTGAATAAAAAATGAAACTATAAATAATTTATAATAAAAAAGATAAATTCATTAAATAACTTATTCTACTTCAATATTTTATATAATTGAAACAAAAAAATAACAAAATTTTGTTACATCTTATTCATTATTATATCTACCGATAGTGCATATAGTATAATATATCCATTCATTGACATTGTTTTCTCCCCCTCTTATTCCTCCGATCACCATATTTCTAATGTGACAAAGCTCTCCGAGTATCAGCACGTAATGTCTAGTGAAAAATCTCATCACTTATACAAGCTTTTATCTGAGGAACAATGCAGTATCATATCTATAAAAATTTAAACCACTCAATCAAATTAAAATAATAAAAAGTTATGTTTTGATAAATATATAATCTTGCAGTATATATGTAAATATATACTAGCATTTTGCTCATACATATATTATAGCAGTATATGTACATAAAATCTACAATATTATGTGTACATATATACTGAGTACAAATATACTAACTATATACATACATAAAATACTATAGTATTATATGTACGTATATACTGACTTTATTTCTACGTGTATGTCAAATTTGTTTCTGTTGCTGCTTCTCCCGTTACCGCTGCCAATGCCACTATTGCTGTCGTAGCTGCTTCTGCTACCGCCACTGCTGCCGATGCCACTACTGCCGCCACCGCTGCTGCCGATGCCGCTGCTGCCGCCACCGCTGCTGCCGATGCCGCTGCTGCCGCCACCGCTGCTGCCGATGCCGCTGCTGCCGCCACCGCTACTGTTGTCGCTGCTGCCGCTGGCCACTACAGCGGCTGTTGCTGCAACCCCCACTATTGGTGCTCCCACTGCATGTCGTGACTACCATTGCTGCCACCACCACCACTGCCATCGCTACAGCCGCTAATGCTACTGGAGCTGCTACCGCCTCTACCACTGCTGCTGCTGCTTCCGGTGCTTTTCCTACTACCATCGTTGCCGCCGCTGCCACCGCTACTACCACCGCCGCCGATGCCGCCGCTGCAATTTACTACCTCTGCTGTTGTTGCTACCGCTGCTACTGCTGCTGATAATAGATTTTTAAATACCTATAATATGCTAAAACTCTACCCAAAATATTGGATACACACAAACATATTCACATATATATATAAATAGTTATTATGGACATGACCAAACACAAATTAAAGTTGATTGTCATTTAGCTTCAACAAAAATTTAATTAAATAATTTAATATATGTATATTAAATTGATTAAAAATAGAAACTATAAATGAAACTTTTTAATTAAACAAAAAAAATTCATTTAATAATTTATTCTAATATAATATTTTAAATAACAAAAACAAAAAAATAACAAACTTATATTACAACTTATTAATTAATGTATCTACAGATAGTGCATAAAGTATAATTTATCCATGCATTGACATTGCTTCCTCTCTCTCTATTCCTTCGATCACCAACTTTCTATTACAAAAAAGCTGTCTAAGTCACGGTGCTTCATGTCAATTGAAAAATTCTTCACTTATACAAGCTTCGTATGGGAAACAATGCGATACCATATCTTTTAAAAATTTAAACCACTCAGTCGAATCAAAATAATTTAAAAAAAACTATGTTTTGATAAATATATATTACTATAGTAAATATGTATATATATATATATATACTAGCATTTTACTCGTACATATATTACTGCAGTATATGTACATATAAACTACAGTATTATGCGTATATATATATACCGAGTACACATATACTCATTATATATGCACATAAAATACTATAGTATTATATGTATGTATGTACTGACTATATATGTACGTATATACTGCATTTGTTGCCATTTTTGTTGCTCCCACTATTGCAGCCACTCCCTCCGCACCTGCCGCTCCCGCCAAAGCTACCGGTGCTGCTACCTCTGCTGCCGGTGCTGCTACTACTGCTGGCAGTGGCAATGGCGATGCCAACGACAATGGCTTAGGTAGTGGCACCGCCACTAGCAGTGGCATCAGCACCGATAGTGACGCCCACACTGGCACCGGCAGCAGCTACCGCATTTATATATACTATGTACATATGCTATATTTTTCCAAACAATATAGCATAAAAAAGCATACCAATTATATTAAATCACATCAATATGCATAGATAAATAATCATAAATTCATAAAACAAAATTTCTTATTATTATATCTACAATATTATAACTATTAGTATCACAAAATTTCAAATATATTTTTCTTTCTTTCTTATTTAATGAAATACAAATTCAGAAATCTCATTACAAACCTTCCAAATAAAAGATAAAACTCAACAAGTAATTCACATTCATTTGTATCATATGTATTAATATTTCAAGAACAAAGAGAATCAAATAAAATATGTTTAAAAATATAGTATATAAATAAATTATGGTTTTCAAGGTTCAAATAACAAACTCACTTACAAATAATCCTTGAGTAGTCATATATTATTTAATTTTATCATTTTTTTTCTTTTCTAAAATTATTCATCATTTTCATTACACATCTATAAAAATCACTAGTAAGCTAGACATAACTCTTATTTTTAATAAAATAATCATTAGTTCAAAATAAATTCAATCATACTTATAGATTTATTAATTATAATCTCACCTCATATTAATGATTTGTATCAACCTTTTGAGTTCTAGTCATTTATATTGTACTCTTCAAAAATATATTTGTATTATTATTCATTATCTTGTGAATGCATTTCATAAAAGCTCAATTTTATACGTAAACAATCAATAAAGTGAAGGAAAGAAGAGTGAACATTATAAGTAATAGTCATGTGTGTTCCAGAATAAAAATATATATTTAGTGTTGAACATTTTTTTGAAAAAATTATCCAAAAAAAAATATAATTTGAAAATAATTAAGAAATGCTATCTACCTTTTTATATTTCAAAAATAAAAATCCTAATTTATTCTTACTCATCTACATCAAGTAAAAAACAAAAAATAAAAAAAATAAAAAAATCATATTAATACATATATATATATATATATATATACATATATAAATACATACACACACACACACACACACATATATATATATATATTATGTTTATACATAGAAACATATATACAATATATACATATTTAACATATACATTTATACATGTATACAAGATATACATTTACACATGTTAACATATATATTGTAAATGCTTTTGTTTTCAAAAATAGTATAATCAAAAAAACTATTTTTTACTTTTGTTAAATATTAAAATATATTACCTAATCAAACAAGTAAATATATTTTTAAAATTATTTTTAAATCACAAGCTTAGGCAACATGAGAAAAAAAATTATATATTCATCTATATTTTTAAAAGCACCAAGATATAGATGTTTTTTATTTTGAGCATTGATTTTTAATTACTTTCATATAACAACCCTTTTACATAATTTTCATTATTTTTTCTATATTATTATTTTACTAATAAATTATCTACCTAATCGGAAAAGTAAATATATTTCAAAAATTTTTTTAATCACAAATTGAGTCAACTATCAACATTAAAAAATAATTGTATATTATATTCTCAAGAATCTAAACAATTCCATTTGTTTAGTAAATCATTTAATAATATTAACTAGTTGTAATCAAATTTACACTTATAGCTATAAGAAAATAACTTTTGTTAAGTATTTTTCATATTAAAGACATTTACAACATTTTTAAGCAGAAATCAACATAATATAATACAAAAGCCTAACACAAATTTTACATTTTCAGTTCCAATATTTTTTATTTGTGATGTTATAAAATGCTCATAATTAATTTCAAAATTTTCTAGATGAAAATAACATTAAAAAAATTCAAAAAACACTAATTTCCTTTGCATCATTATATAGCTTAATAATAATCTAAAATACCTTAAAGCATATTTTATTCTTTCATTGTTATATTTGTTTTTAAATCTAAATAAAAATTATGTAATTCTAAGAATAAAAATATCAGTTGAGTGCATAAATATAATAAAATATTTATTTTAGATACATCACACAAAAGTAATTATCATTTTATATTTTTTATGATATTCATTCATCCTACATAATTAAATATTTATTTCTAACTCAATCAAATAAATTTACATCAAATTTTTTATAAATACTATTTTTTTAGAGTAGTATTTTTTTCTCATAAAAACTTGGATAAATAATCAAATTAAAATAAACAATAATAATATATTCATCTATTAATTAATATATATGATGTTTTAGTAAATTTCAATCATTATTCAATATGATTGAATTTGATAAATTTTAAAGAAACCCTTTTAGATTTGAAGTCAAAAATAATTACTACTTTTATTATTATTATTATTATTATTATTATTATTATTGTTGTATTCTTCATTAATTACTAATTTCACTAGATATGCATGTAACACTCATCTTATTATAATTATTAATAGCATATTCATTTTCCTAAGATTAAATGAAATTTTCATGTATAATATCTATTTCATAAAGTATTTTTTTTATTTTTTATTTTTTTAAAAAACCATGTATACAAACATTTATTCTTTTACACTTTAAATGTCATGCCATTTTTAAATTATCACAAAAAATATTTATCATTATATTTCTATATTCGTAGTTTTATTACAAAAAAATACACAAAATCAAATCATCATTGATAAAGAATACAAATATATTTTTATGTATGATCCTTCCTTTTATTTAATTTATATTTTACTTGACTTAGATCCTCAATTTTTTTTATAAAAAATGCTAGTTCACTATCTTTAAATCAGCTAGTACACAAGCTTTTTTATGTTATGAATTTTGATAGTCCTCACTCATATTTTCTTTTAACACAATCAATAAGACATCAATAAATTTTATTGAATAGATGTATAAGATGGAATGAGATGACAAACCCCGACACAATCCAAGTATTGGGCAAAAGTGATCCCTAACTAGACACGACCCAAACCCTAGCTAGCCAAGGTGAAGTCCAGTCAAGCCAGCACAAGCTAACTGCTAGCCTTGACTTGGTCCATTCCGACCCTATCAAACCATGATCTATTTTTAAAACTGATATGTTAGTTTCATACGCCAAATCAAGTCAGAATTTTTGCCCAACACAAAGCATGACCCACACCAAATTCAACATGCACACGCAAGTTTTGAAAGTCATGTCATATCGACCGTCGCACCCATTTGGTTCACACAAGCTAGATCACATGGCGCAACATGACCCAAGTTATCTCATTGATGGACATGCATGGGTCTGATCATGTTGGACATGCATGGGTCAATAATAATTCTAAAAAAATAGCACATTGGCATGCTTGAAAGTGTCTTTCATAGGCATGCATTAAGACATGATTTCAAAAACTAAATCTATAGCATATAATCAAGTATCTCATCCACCATCTCCTAGTAGAAACATACTAATGACTGGAACACATTTTTAAAGTAGCAAGTATTAATACCTGTTGAGCAGATGGCTTCCATTCACAATCACAATAACATCTGACTTATTTTTGAAGTTGATAATAAAATATACCTTATTTTTAAACATGATAATTGATTAACACACGGGATATCATAAAAATTGTAAAATTACATGGGTTAGACATGATTAGATAAAAATACTTTTAATATTATTGATAATCTAATAAATCTTTATGATTCATATATTTGTTGAAAACTATGTCTTGGTGGCTTGACAAATATCTTCATCCAAAGATAATATATCTCTGGTTAGTGACTCATCAGACATTGAATTTCCAACTTTTAAGAGTAATACTATCAAAATATTAAACTTTTAGGTAGAATTGTCAGCTGGATCATAATGGACCAATAGGGCCCAAATATGTTAAGCTTGGTTAACACATTGCTCCATGTCAACCACAACTAATTACCAAAAAATGTAGCCAATTAAAGCTCGATGGACTTACTAAGCCATTCAGATTAGATTCATGTCATGTAAAACTAACATGACCAAGCAAGGAAGAATCTAGTACATGGCCTAGCCTATAGCTAACCCAGACTAGCCTGGATTTGCTATCATGGGCAACAAATTGCAACTGATCCTAGCCCTATTACCAGACAATAAGCAAAATCAAAGGGCAACCTCAACTACTTACCACAAATAATGTAGGCAACATGCTTACTCAAACGTATCATTACAAGATAATATTAAAAAAACACAACTAAAAATATAAATCTGAAAAAAGAAAAATCTAAAGAAATGTATGCTAAAATAAGGTTAATCCATCTAGTTAGGATCATTATATTTGTATATTTTAATAACCACTTTGAACTCTTTTATTTTATCATTAAAATTCAATCTTAAATATTCTCAATCTTTTAAACATGACAATTTTAAAAATATTTGATAATAATGTTATTCTTCTATCCACTGTTATCAAAATTATATGATTCACGATTTAATTCACGATTACGAGAGTAAACAATCTAGCTCTTTAAAAGAATAAAAAATATGCATTAATTAATAACTAAATCACTAAATCACGAATCAATTTAATACTAATTATCAAGAATTAATTAACATGAAAAAAAATACCTCAAACCTTTAATATTATGAATTTAACGTAAAAAAATAATAAAATACCAAAAAATCCTAAAATTACAAACTAAAATACCAAGAAAAATTACCAATGATAAGAACTATAAATTAATTAACATAAAAAAAATCACAACAAATTTATTTTACAATTTAATTCGATTCATGATTTACTAATCAATCATTCTAATTTTTAATTCAAATCTCGATTTAACAACTATTCTTCTATCTCAAATCATATTCATAATCATAACAAAAAAAATTATGATATTATACTAGATACTCGAAAGGATAGTAAATCAATCACTCATACGAAGAATGTCAAGTTCAACATATTAATATTTCATATCACTTTTAAATAAAATATAATAATACATAATATTTAAGTTTTTCAATAATTTACTTATTGTAATGAACATCCTCGACATTTGCTTTCAAATAATTGAATCAAAAAATTATCTCTAAATATGATATTAATCTTCGTACTTGAAAGTTCAAAATAATTATTTTATACTTATCTTTATAATATTTAAATAAATTATCTAAATATTTATAAATTCTACTAAGATTTTTATAATTAATTAATGCAGATTAATATGTATTTAATAATATTTTTTAAATCTTTCTTTTTTACATTAGTATTCATAGAAGATGCAAAGTAATAAGATTATTAATTAAAAAATTAATATTTTAAATATTTACTTTCGATCTTAATTGTTATGACAAAAATGAGTGTTCACTATATTTATTAAAATGAATTAATATTGCATATATACCCAAATATAATATATTTAGTAAGAGTATATATAGTAAGTACAGGTTCATCGTATCATATAAAATTTTAAAAATAAAATTTTTATAACTCAATCTAAATTATTAATTAATATTTTATTAATTTTATTATTAAAGTATTCATATATCACAAATTAGTAAGCAATACTTGAATCCAACAAAAAAAATATATAATATCAATAATACCTAACACCCTCTTAGAATTTTTAGGACATTTTACTTACATAGAATATAAAACTCTCATAATCTTCTAAATATTTTATTATATTTTCATAATTTTTTTATATATTATAATAAGGCGAAAACTAGTTAAGTCAATCTTCATTATTAAATTGATTATATGACATATATATATTATGAAAAATCACATCTAAAAAATTATTTTTAATGATTCTTATGAACATGCTTATAATAACACCATTATTTGATATATTATTAATATTATACTAACCAACCTTTCGAATCGTAGAAGCTTTGCCAGATGATTATTGTTTGTAGCATCCTCCATTATGCCAATTTTAATTTACTTTCCAAATTCTTTTTGAAACCATGCATATTGCCTCCTCCTAGTTGCATACCATTTGATGAGTCGACAGCTGTACCTGGCATTCATTGAAATCCAACATAGTAGGTTCACAGTAGAAAAAAATAAAGATTGAAGATGGAAGAGATTGAATTTCTTCAATTTTGCAATAACAGTGTGGTTGTCGTCATCATTAGCACTCTCAAAGGGATCCTCCACTACAAGTTTGTTTATCATGTCAACCACCTTTCTAATTAGCTTCTTCTTGATCATTTTCAGGATGCCATGTTGTTGCAGCATCTCTCAAGAAACATTGAGCGGCAGCGTATTTGAATCAACAAGCCCCTACACACAAATTCATGCCAATTGTATGCTCACACTAATTTTGAATAGAGAACAGTGCTCTGCAAAAAGCTTACCTTCAAGAAGATTAGATATTTAGGCAGCAGTTCATCAAACTCATCTAAAATAAATACCCATCTCACATATAGCTTCAAATTGGCCTTGTTGGTATAATAAAAACTTTCATACAGATCATGAGGAGCTTTTGGAGGAACATAAAGAAGAGCCTTGAACTCTACGTCACTTTCTGCGGCGAAGTGGCTCCATGTCGTAGGCTTCTCGTCGCTTAAATCTTGTTGGAAAAAAAATTGAATGAGGTGAAGAACAATGGATGCTATAAACAAACTTGGGCTTTACCTTTTACAAAGATTGATAGTATATTCTTTTTTTGTCACCTCCTCTTGGAATCCTAAGTCAAATCGCTTTCACATCATTTAGAAGCTACCACCCGTGTGTGGTTTCTTTGATTGTTTTTGTATTTGATTTCTCTTTCCCCTCTTCCTCTTCATGATCTTCACCTAATCATCTTCCACCTTAACTAACTCAGATTCCTTCTTAGAAATGCTTTTTATAATGGAAGAACAAAATCACACTTGATCATTAAAAATGTTCGGATGAACATAAAAGCTTTTTTTATCAATTGAATGCCTGCATCATCATCTTCTTCATTTGACTCATCATCATCTCTAGGAACCTCTACACCAACATCTTTGCTTGCCCATAAAATAATTGGAAAGTTAATGAATTCAGAATACTTTTTCACTAGTTCTTAAATCCAAAAAGTTGACAGTTAATACTCAAAATGGATAAATAGAAACTCGCACACAGGATATGCACGAACCATCAATTAGCTCTCATCAACATGTTCCCTAGCTTCATCTTTCAGATGCAATCTAATTTTAGTTCCCTTTCCAAGTGGTTCGTCCATGTGTACTTAGAGATTGAAAATTCTTTATCTACCTTGGATTCTCATACATGACTAAAATACAACCATGAAAAAGTGAAGAGCAATTTTCAAAAGAATTTTGTTGCATGAATACATGGCCTCAGATGTCTTACTGCTTGTCTTCGTTATGTTCGCTAACAACTCCCACATAACCTGCAGCAAGACACATAGAGTAAAATCCAACTCCAAATTTGACTATTAGATTAAGATCTCCAATAGTTTGCATTTTCTCCACAAATGCTGCTAGCCATTATCCTTCATTAACATCCATAAAAAATTTACAAACTTTGAGAAATTTTCAGTGAATACCTGAAGTTCCTGATTGGCATTCATCCCTAAGTTCTTGATCAAATCTTTTTTCATCATGCCATAGCCATGATCATGAATTAAATAATCCTTCTCTCTTTATTCAATTTAATCTGCACTCACACCCGTATTCAATGAACATCCATTGAAAATAAATTTTAATGAACAAAATAAGCAAGCACGAAGCAAACATGGATCTCGAGCTTGCCATCGTCGCCTTCACCTATAACATTTTTGTTAGTGAGAAAGAAATCTAAATTTGCCTAGTGCATACATGAAATAGCACTTGAATCATGGAAGCATTATGAAAAGGAACGCAAAAACAAAATTCCAAAACAACGCTTACATCAGAGGCAATAGAAATCAACTCTAACTAGAATTTTTCTGCATTTCCAGATAGAGGAGACATAGTAGAATTAGAACATGAAGAACCATCGCTCTCTTCACCATTAGGGTTTTGCTTCCTTTCATTTTCTCACTTGAAAGTCAATCGATATATTTTTTTAACTTGTTTAACATGTTTTCTCACTGCACAAACAATGTCGAAATCATGTTTAACTTGTATTAATTTTAAAATATTAATATTTATTTATTTATTATTCTAAGAATACATATTTTATTTTAAAGTAAATATTGTTTTTTATTATTTTTTATTATTTTTTATTATTTTTTATTATTTTTTATTATTTTTTATTATTTTTTATTATTTTTTATTATTTTTTATTATTTTTTATTATTTTTTATTATTTTTTATTATTTTTTATTATTTTTTATTATTTTTTATTATTTTTTATTATTTTTTATTATTTTTTATTATTTTTTATTATTTTTTATTATTTTTTATTATTTTTTATTATTTTTTATTATTTTTATTATTTTTTATTATTTTTTATTATACTATAATTATTTACTCAATTCTTTAATTCTTAAAAATTTTAATAGAGGCAAAAATAAAACTTGAATTAAAATCAACTTAGGGTCATTTGGTAGTTATTTTCAAAAGTGTTAAAAAGCTAATATTAATTTTAAATGTATTAAAGATAAAAGAAATATCATTAGTAATATTTTGAAAAACTATTTTAAAGCCTAAAAAAAATACCTGAAGTATTCTTTTAATAAGCACTAAGGAAAGATTTATTTTATAACTCGTCAAAAGTTTTTGAATGTAATTTAAACATCAATTTATTTATTCTTAAATATCAATTTATTTTATTTTAAATTAAATGAAAACTATGATTTTTTTTATAATTCAAATATTATGAATATTTTAGTAATACTTTTTTAAAAAATTTATTATAATCATTAAACTTTTTTTTAAGTTTTAATAATATAAATATTTACTTGTTTATTTGTTAATTCAGATTTTTTTTAATATTTTTTGTATCATAATACAAATAATGATTTTAGATTTTTATTAATACAAATGTTTGTGTATGTTCATATATTATTTCAAATATTTTTAAAAATGTTTATAATTATAGAATTAATTATCGAATGTATGTTTTAATACAAATATTAAAATATCTTTATTAATTAATTCAAATAATAATTTGTTTATTCTTTAAAAATTCTATTTGATAGGAAAATTCCGTCGCTAAATTCATCGCTAATTTCTGGATTTTATTAGCTAGAAAAATTCGTCGCTAAATTCATGATGTAATTAGATAGGAAAGTTTTATCGCTAACTCCATCACAAAATTCTAGATTTTAATAGCTAGGAAAATTCCTGTCGCTAAATCAGTCGCAAAATTCCGGATTTATATAGCTAGGGAAATTCCATTGCTAAATATGTCGCTAAATTCTAGATTTTATTAGCTTGGGAAGTTTCGTCGCTAAATTGTTTGCTAACTTTTAGATTTTATTAGCTAGTAAAATTCCGTTGTTATCTATCGCTATATTCTAGATTTTATTAGTTAGGGAAAATCCATCTCTAAATACATCCCTAAATTTTAGATTTAATTAGCTAGAGAAAATTCGTCGCTAAATTCCATATGTATTTAGCTAGGAAAAATCTTTCGCTAACACCTTCACTAAATTATGGATTTTAATAGTTAGGGACATTCTGTCGCTAAATCCATCACTAAATTCTAAATTTTAATAGCTAGAGAAATTCTGTCACTAAATTAGTTGCTAAAGTTCAAGATTTTATTAGATAGGGATATTCCATCATTAAATCCATCACTAAATACCCAACATTTCTTCAACGGAACTTATGAAAATTTTTCGCCACTAATCCATCGTTAAATTCTCCACTATTTCTTTTTTTCTCTCTCTAACAATCTATTTATTTGTCTATCTTTCTATTTATATATCTATCTATCTATTTGTCTTTATATCTATGTGTCTATATTTTTATCTATCTATTTATCTATCTATTTGACTGTCTATTATTTATCTATCTATATTTCTATCAATATATATATATATATATATATATATCTATCTATTTATCTATCTATGTATCTATCTATCTATTTATAATTCTATGTATCTATTTGATCTATCTTTCTATTCGTTTATTTATCTATCTATCTATCTATATGTCTATATGCTTCCCTGTCTATCTATATGTCTATATGCTTCCCTGTCTATCTATATGTATGTATGTGTGTGTGTGTATATATATATATATATATATATATATATATATATATATATCTCTCTCTCTCTCTATAAATCTATCTATAATTTATTTATCAATCTATTTATCTATCTATTTATCTTTATATATATATATATCTATTTATCTATTTGTCTTTCTATCTATCTATTTACCTATGTATCTAACTAACTAATAATCAATCTATCTATATATCTATAAATCTATATATATATATATATATTATTTATTTATTTATTTTAATATCTATATATCTTCCTATCTATCTATCTGACTACAAGAAAAAGCCCAGGTGGCGGGGAAAAAATTCTTGTCTCTATTAGTTTTTTCCATCGCTAAATTAGAATAATGACAGAATAATGATGAAAATTATCCCAAGTTAAAGTCCTCATCTCAAAATATTAATGAGGAAAAATAATTCCCTATAAATTGTTTAACGACGGAAACTCCCTAGAAAATTATTATTTTCCTTTGCTAATTTTTATCGTAAATAAGAATAGTAATGAATATATATCAACTAAATATAAACAGATAATTCCCTAGCTAAATTAGCGAGTGAAAGTTCCCTTGTTATTTTCATTCCAAAACTATTTTGACAATTTTTTTTTCAAAATTCTGATTACATATTTTAATATTTTGATATTAAATCGAATAAAAACATATACTATAAATGATTTTTTATATTTAAATTTTTTTATATTAAGAAATTGTTTTCATATAATTATTACATAGTTAAAAGAATATAACATAGATATATAATCATTTAAAACAAAATCAGCATCCTCATCATTAGCAGATCCATTTTTACTAGGCTCCTATGTGGGTTCTTTGCTAAAACTTTGTGTCCTATCTATCTTGTAAATACCACTACCTTTAATTCTATATATGATATCTGTTGTTGTATTACATCTAGTACTGCTCAGAAAAATAATTTTGAACTTCCTCAACAACATTATTATCAACACTAAAATCAAGAATCAAAGCCACAATATTATAAACTAATGAAAGGCACACTCTAAACACAAAACAAAAGCAAACAGATGTGAAAGGAAACAATTATTTAATCTCTAGATGTGCTGGATGACCAGATCTAGCAGCTCAAGCATCTACTACAAGTCTATCTTCCAATTTCAAGAACATTACCAATACATTTTCATTCTTTTCAGGGGCTGCTACTGCATATATGAAATAGTTATGAAAAACTAAACAAGTGAGAAAACTAATAAAAGAATTAACAACCCAAAAAACTAATTAAATAATATAGTGTAGCTATAAGAAGTATTTAGAAACAAATACAAAAATGTGAACCAGCATTCAATGAGAAATCAAATTATGCAGTTTTTTCCCACAGATAGGTTCCTAGGTCTGATTCCAACACTATGTTCTTCTATTTAGTATTAAGGATAAAGAAACTCGCTAGAGCATCCAAGCATCTAACTCCAACCCCATTAGCTAAATCTTTTTATTATTCCGAGACACCACACTTGTGTGTCCCATGTTTCCCTAACGAAGATGAATATTTCTTCACCATATCCAACAACTCAAACCTAGAAAAATGAGATGATGTTATCAATTGGATAGATACATAAAATGATACACATACTAATATTCAACTTGTTTTTTTAACAAGAATACAAAGAAGTAAAATCAAATAAGAATTAGCTGAGCAAATAATTGGAGCAAAATGGTAGAAAAAGAAGGGAGCTTTGCCTATCCTTCATGAACCCTTGTTGTTATAGTTTAGCAACCAGCACCATCATCAAAATGGCCACCTTAATAAACAAACAGACATCAGCTACAAGCACCACAACTAGGAGGTGGGCTACACCAATTTGTGTTGGCTCACAATAAAGAAAGTTTTCTGGCATTCTTCTGGTCTCATCATGCTCTCCTCTTCTTGGTGTAGGCTCAAGCTACATCAAATTTAAGGCTCAAACTTGATAATTTTTAAGGCTAAAATAGCATCAACACGACCACAAAAATTGACATTTCACAACAGAAATATTTCAAAAAACCAAATCAAAATCAAAATCAAAATCAAAATCAAAATCAAAATCAAAAACATTTTGTTCATGGCCCCAATTGTAGTTATCCATTACAAGCTGGTGAGCTCGAGCAAAAAGCTATAAATTGTTTGTTTGGTTAAATTGGTCAGAGATGTGCTGCAGAAGTAGGATGGCATGAGTTGAGGTGAAGGAAGAGCACAAGTAGGTTTGATTTCTGAACTCAACCAAGGAATTCAAGAGAAAATAATCAAATAGAATGGTGAAAAACTTTCAGACGTTAGCATTGTCATACTTCTATTGGTACTCGTCATAAAATTCATAAAATTTAGTGATCTGCTAACTTTTTTGATTGCCCCAAAGGATTGTGATCCACTGTGGATTGTGCACTTTGAGAGCCACTAGGAGTTAGACTGTCTCGACTAAATAATATCCATTATCAATATAATCTTGCATCCAACTGATCAATGTATGAGACAACACGCTTTTTTTATGAAAGAAAAGAATCATTGGTTAGGTTAGTTAGCCAACAAAAATATCTCCTCTTATTTTGCTACACATAGGCAGAAATCATGTGCTCGCAAGCTGCTAACTATTCCTTCTTAATGAAGTGAGGAGATAAGAGCTTTGAGACTGCAAATACAATGAAAGACTTGCGTTAATTTAGCTCTTTCAACTTATCATCTAATATTATTCTCTGCCTATCTCATGGATTATTTTAAAAAAATATAGCATTTACAGATTAATTAAAATTAAAGAATAGCACCATGGATTCTCATTAGGGGGAGGTGAAGATGATGAATGTTGGCATACCTATAGATTATTTTCTTTTATATTGTCTCACATCTTCTTTACAATGTTAGAATGAGATAATGCATCTTCACTTGTACCAAAATAATTTATTAGAGCATATGTAAGAGCAACATGAAACTAGATATCCGGAAGTTTTCTTCTTCTCTTGTTTCTCTCTTAGCTTTGATTCATCATTTGAAGCTGTGAAGCAAAAATATTTATTTAGACAGCATACAAATTGACTTCACCATAACATATTTATCCCTAAAAAACTTTTACCTATCTCATCTTCTTCCTCCCATTTTTTTGATTCCTTATTCTTTAAAATAAACAAAAACCAAAAATAGTTCAAAAATAATTATTATACAAAGTTTCATGGTTAAAATAAAAACATAACATAGTTTCATCATCATTTAAAACAAAATCATCCTCATAATTAGCTGGTGCATTTGTGCAAGCCTCTCCTGCATGGTTTTGCTACTGGAACTCGGAATGCTATCTATTGTGTCAAGGCTGCTAACTGTGACTCAATATAGGACATATACTATTGCTCAAAAATATTACTTTCTTTCATCTCATCATTCACTTCTTTCATTTCTTTCATTTTTTCCTTCTAATGAGTAATCTGCTCATCTTTCTCTTCTTTCATTTCCTATATTATTTTCTTAAATTAAGTAATCTGCTCATCCTTCTCTTTCATTTCTATCTCCATAACTTCAAAACATTCATTTGTTTTTAATACTTGCTATTCAACTACCTCATCCACCATTGCTATGCTAGAGGAATAATAAGCACGACTACTACAACAAAATGCCACTCCATTCGAGCCGATATCAAACACTTGCTACTTTTTCTGACCTCCAATAGTCTCCAAATAAATAGGATCATAGTCAATTGGTTGAAGATTTATAGAACCATCAATTCATTGAGAAGCAGCTATCACTCATTCCTTCATGGGTTCCTGTGATTAAATAAAAAAAAATACTATTCTAGATATACATAAAATAAATCTAATATTTTTCATTCCACACAACTTTTAAAATGTACGGTAGTATTCTAAAAGTTTATTAATATAACAGATTCTTATAGTAATCATCTAAGTCTTGTTGTCAACAAACTGCCCATATGCTTTCTTCACATGCACCTTCTTAATAATCTCATAAAAATAGGGAACTCGACACAATTCTCCAACCTAAAGTATGTATATTTATTAAGTAAATATTAATAAATGTTAGAAAATTTTAGCTAAAATAATTAAACCATGCACAGATTTTTTTTGTTTGGACTATTAGGCCAACTACTAAATATATAAATGTTTTAAACTTATAAATTGTACCAAATCTTGAGAGTGCTAAATGCTCGACTTTGACCCTCTTGTGTGGCGAGACATTCTTATACTTGGACCGCCTACCTCAGTCCATTGGGTTTTATTGGCTATCTTTGATTTTTTTCTTCACATCTGGCTCCTCCCAATAATTAAGCCACTCGAGCCACTCATCCTCGGGTATAAAATTAGGCCTATCTTTTAGAATCTTTAATTTATGGACAAAATTTCAGTACTGTTCAGCAGCTTTGCTCTCCCCCAATTACTTTATCTATCCATCAAATTTGTGGTCCAATGTAAACTGATTCTACATATAGAAAATTCATAAAATAACTAAATTAATAACAAGGACATAATTATTTAATGCTTGAATAATAACCAACATAATAATAAACTAATTAGATAATTAATTTTCAATGCTTTTGCTTATTTGTTTTTACCTAAAAGAGATTAAAGTTAGACTCACTTATTGATTCAAAAACTTTCTTCCATGAGAATGCTTTAGAATCAACAATTTTCTTGAAAGACATTGTAATTATAGCCGAACACTTATGAGATAAAATGAAACTATAAAAATCAAAAAAAAAATAATATTGAAAATAAGCAAATCATAACTATATTTAAAAATAAAACCACTCATAGGAACATCATAATTTTTAACAGAATGTAGAGGAAGTTTTTAAAAATTAAACCAAATCATAACATAATAATCCACAATTTCTATTACTAACATAGCACTAAATGTAGAGGAAGGCACAACATTTGATGATGTCGATGGTACTTTAAATGGGAGAAATATTGGTGTAGGATGTGGTTTAGAAAATGGTGATGGATCAAAAGTGTGTGGAAGAGGGACAATGGGTGGTGGCCTTATATCTGATAAAGGTAATATTAAAGGTGTCAATGATGGTGATGGTGATGTTGAAGTCTGGATATCATGGGTATGAGATGGTACTGACTATATAACAGGATGTAAAATACTAGATGAATTTCATCTATTTCTGCATCCACGTCAACATCCACCTCCACCACATCCACATCCTTTAGGCACCAACTACTGTACAAAAAATAAAAACATAGAACAAATAATAAAGATATAATGAATATCAGTAATTTTATTATACAATTATAACAATTAATAATCGGGATCACACTCATCCTCTAATGGATCTTCTGACATTTCATCTGATTCTGATAGAAGTTCCAACTTATTTTCAAATAGAAAATAATCATCTTCAATTTCTATTAGGCCACCATTTGAGTCACATAAGTTTTATGGATCTTCATCTACATGCACAGGCTCAATATTATTTTATGTCATCTTTTTGGAATACTAGTTCAACAGCTAAGTTTGCACTTCTTTGTTGAGATGTTGGTACTTCAAAATTTGATCGAGCTTTAATTTTGCAAATGACTAACTAGTCACTCTTATCATGAGATAAACTCGGATATGTATAATAATATACTTGAGTGGCTTGAACTACCATAATACATGGCTCATATTGATTAAATTTGCATTTATGGTTAATATCGATTTGCTTATAATCCAAATGAATCTTTGTACCCAAATTTCATGTTGGATCAAATCACTCGCATCTTTAAAATACAATCATATTATTTTCAAGTCCAGGATTCTCCAGCTCAATAATTTCTGTGAGTTGACCATCGTAATCAATCTCATCTACACTATAACTTGAGCCTTTAATGAATACACCAATATTCATAGTTTGTTTAGAAGAACCATGTCATATTGTGTGAAATTTATATTTATTGATAAAATACTTAGGATAGGTTGTCACATATCTAAATGAGCCATTACTTAGATTTTGTATGAATATGTTCGAATCTCCATTTGAAAGTTCATTTGTCTATTGCATAATTCAAAAATTATGTTAAATACTAAAAGATACTAATAAATCAAAAAATGAAAAAAGTAAAGCTTAAGAATTCTCACATAGTTCTTGAACTAATTCGCAAATTTTATTTCTAGCATAGAATCGACCTCATAGCGGGAAATGGTTGGTTGCCTATGTTTTAACTGCTCAACATAAACACTACACAAATAAAAATAGAGGGTGAATAAAGGATTTCAAATTTTAATTATTCTTATTCGGGACAAAATTGAATAATGATTAAACCATCGACAATTTTGGCTATGCATACTCAATAAATGGTGATACCTCTTCATAATTAAATAAAACATAGCTCTGGGTTGCATTGTACTCTTCATATATCATACATCCTTTCTTTTCTTTTCCAAATGCTCTTCTAGGGTGTTTGAAAATAGAAAGCTTGTCTACATATTCATATTCTACCAACACACAACCATCATCATTCCGATGCACATTTCTATTCTTTGTATTGACATGATTCTCAAAATAATAAGAATAAAAAGATGATGCTTCTTCTATTAAATATGCATTACAAATCGAACCTTCAACTGTTGTCTTGTTTCTAATATTCAATTTCAACTTACGAAGATACCTACAACAATTATGTTAGGTTTCAATTTAATCAAATAACAATTTTAATTTATGCTTGAAATAATAAAACATAGATACTTATATTTATTTACCTTTCAAAAGGATACATCCACCTATATTGCACTAGGCCGACTAACCTTGCTTCATATGCCAAATGAACTGGTAAATGCTCCATTGAGTGATACAAGCTTAGTGGGAATATCCATTCAAGCTTACAAAGAATGAAAGGAATGTCATTCTCCAGTCTCACCATGTCATCTATTTTGATTGTGGTTGTAGTTAGATGTTTGAAGAACAATCTAAGTTATGTAAGGACCTTCCAAACACTTAGGGGAAGTATTTCACATAAAGAAATTGGTATTAATCTCTACATAAATACATGACAGTCATGACTTTTCATTCCAAATAACATAAGATTATTCATATCCACACATCTACACATATTTGACACATATCCATGAGAGAACTTCAAATTTTTAACTCATTCACACAATGTCTATCTTGCATTCTTATCAAGTGTGTAACAAGCTTTACGGTATTTTTCTTATAGCCTCATTCTATTACAATTTAGAATGCCGATAGTAATCATTCAACTCTTGTCTTGATTTTAAAGTATCTTTTATTTTTCCGTCTACATTAAGGATAGTGTTGAAAACATTTTCAAATACATTTTTTTGATAGGCATTATATCCAAGTTATGATAAATTAAATTGGACTTCCAATAGGGCAAGTCCCAAAAAATTCTGTGTTTTCTCCAGCCAAATATTTTCTATATTGGCCCATTAGTTCCAATAGCATCCATTTCAGTTACCTTCTTCAAACCCAAACTTTGAATCTCTATCAAGATATCATCTCATGGGATGAACAACTAGTGCAACTGACATGAATATTTTGTTTTTTTTTTGAAATACAGTCCTATTTTTGTGGAATGGATGATTTGTAGGTAGAAACTTATGATGGTTATCAAACCATGAATGTTTGCCACTGAATGTGATGGTAAATGCATCACACTTTTTCATGAAATACGAGCATACAAATTGTACTACAGTATTCCTACCAGAGAACAATGAATATGCAGAAAAATCACTTACCATACACATAAGGGTCACCTGCATAAAAAAATTTTCTGTCTTTGAGATGTCATATGTATTCATACCAACATCTCACAAAATGATTTAACTCTACTATTAGAGGCTATAAGAAAACATCCAACATGTCTTTTAGATTTTTTGTTTATGGAACCAATATTGACATAAACATATATTGCTACTTCATACACAACCATGAAGGAAAATTATAAGGTGTCATTTCATTGGCCATGTTGAATACTATTGTCTAGATTGGCCAAATGACTGAAAACCATCAATGTAGAGACCCAATCTCACATTTCGACTTTCAAATGCAAAATCTTGATATATATGATTAAAATGCTTCTAAGAAAGTGAATCTGATGGATGACGCATCACCCCTTCTTCAAACTCATGCTCAGAATGCCACCTCTTATCATGTGTTGTAGCATTTGATGCATATAGTCTTTATAATCAAGGAATTTAAGAAAAGTAATACATCTTCTTAAATGCAACTTTCATCTTTTGTCAAATTTCTACAACACGAGAGGTGCCTTTTTAAATCGATGATGATCACAAAACTTACATTTAATTAAATCACTATCACCACCCCAATATAACATACATCCATTTAAATAATAATTAATTTTTTCCACTGGTAGAACGATACCTCATAGTAACTTCTTAGTGCTGTAATAGTTATTAGTGACCAAATTATTATCCAGAACAATATCATTAATCAGTTCTATCACCTGATCAAATAATTTCTTAGACATATGATTTTCTGACTTCAAGCATGTAAGTCCAACCACAAGTGACAATTACAAATGTGTTTTACAACTAGGCCACAACTCATTATCTACAGCTTTAAGCATATCATAAAATTTTTGAGCTTCATGATTAGGTGGTTCATCCATGTAATCCATATTGAAGTCATCACCAGCATCTTCCATGACCATTCTATGATATGTTTTTGATGTTTCTTTATTACATACATATGATTCAGTACCCTAATTTTTGTCAATGTTCAAAGCCTTTGTTCTTCCTCATGATAAATCTAATCAAAATAATTTGGTACAACGTCATATTTAGTCACATGGTATCTAATAGTGTTTACATAATAAAAAGTCATATCCTGACACTTGTAGTTATTACATGGACACTTAATTTTATCTCCATCCATCCATCTCGATTGATGACATGCAATGTTGAAGAAAGTTTCTAACCCACTCAAAAAATCTTTATTCAAAATTCATGTTTAAACCATTTGTACAATCACAAATGATCTGAACTCATTTTTCCTTGTTATATTTGCAAAGAATAATGCTCAATCATAATTCTAAATGAAACATACAATGACTTTAAATTATACTAATAAATAGATAAAATAAATTATAGATGAATATGCAAATATAATTTATCATGAATATCTAGGTTATGCATTTGCAGAATATACATGAAGAAACATAGCATATTTTAGCAAGCTAAAGATTAAAAGATATCATGCTATTGATAGATAAAGGGAGCAAACCATGTGAAAGGACAAGAAAGGGAAGCAAAAAAAGAAAGAAATTGAATGTTTAAAGGAGTAAGCTTCTCATTTCTAATGAAGATCAAAGACCAAAATTTCTATTGTAATTCAACTCAATCTTTGAATATTAAAATAAATAGGAAATAAAAAATTAATGGAATGAAGATCCAATTCCAATAACTCTTGTAAAATTAATTAATGAAGAAATAAAACATGAACAAAACATATTTGGACTATAAAACATATCATACAAAGTATTCAACTAGAAAATATAGATGTGAACAAAGTTATAATTACAGATTTCTAGCATTACAAATATGGATTGATTAGAGATATAAACTATTATAGATATTAACATTAACATAATTTGTGTAAAACGACAATTAAAAGATAGTTGGTAAAGAAAACTTACATACACATCAATTAATACCTAATCAATACGAAGGATGGGAAGTTATTAATTTAGCAAAAATTATAGATATTGCCATCACTTATATATTTTCCTGATTAGATATTTTATAAAAAATGCTAAAACTGGGCTAGAGTAGCCCGAGAGGGCTATTTTTCACAATGCACAAATAGTTAATGAGTAAATCAACCAAATGGCCAAATCACTTTTTTTAAAAGCTTCTAAATGGGTTAATTAATTTCATCAAACATTTACATAGCTATAATTGCAAATAACATAAAAAATCTTTTAATATACTCATATTATAATTTTACACCAAAACAAAAAGTTGCAAATATATAAAGAATAAAAATAAAATGATACACATAAATACAAAAAAAACTATACATACATGTGTGTGTGTGTGTGTGTGTGTTTGTTTGTGTATCATATATCAAAAGTATAATCATCTGCACAAAAAAATTTATTAACATAAGCTAAATCTAAAATAGCTGAAAAAAAAATAAAAGAAAAACATATGCTATTTAAGAGTATCATATATCAAGAGTATTATAATATGCATTAATGATAATTTTTGATTTTTGTTTATCATTAATTTTTATTCCTAATTGTTGAATTTATCAAAAAATATACTACTAGAATAACATTAAATCTAAAAAATCACACTATATTAAAGATATTTTTTCATATTGGAATTTATGATCATTAAACTATATTAATTTAAAAACATTACTTTGATATAGTAATTCTTAGTAATAATATTAGAATCAAGATTAGATCATAGTCAAATTGGTGAAAATTATTATTAAATGACGTGTTCATCTTGTTTGATTTTTTTGTTTTTATTTAGGTGTACGATATTTTTTTTAACATTTTTTATTTTTTGTATGTGTTACAAAAAAATTGGAGAATTTATTTTTGTAAATAAGTATATTAGTACCATGTTTCATTGTAAAGAAAAAAAAAAATGTGGATGTAAAGTAAACATAGACTGCACTAAATAAACAACTTCACACGCATCAAACATCTACTACTTTGGATATATATACTATATGCACATTTTTAAAAAAATGAATGGTTACTCTATTACTAATCAAATTATCTATCATATTACTCATTGTGAACAGTATATAATGACGGAATAATAACTTATTATAAATGTATACACAAAATAAGACACCATGCATGGCTAGTTGCTTAGAGAATGTATGGTATCTTGCTCTTCTTTGAATTTTAAAAATTACAGTACCCTACTCTTCTCTCCTCTTGTTAGTATTTCTTCGTCAACTTTTAATATTCTTCTTAGAATTTAAGAGCTAGCACACTTTTTTGTTGATTTGAAATCAACTAAACATTAAAAAAAAGATCATTAAAAGAAAAAAACTCACACTTCTGATTTATGTTAACACACAAGAACTCAACAAAAAAGCATCATTTAGATCTCTGCCAATTTTAAATTTGCAAAACTCATTACTAATTTTCATTACATTTTAATGAAAATAAACAACTAAAACGCAGAGAGAGAGAGAGAGAGAAATGTTATTTGTTTGATACGTAAAGACAGTAATACGGGGGGGGAGACAGGTCACATACGAAAAAAATTAGAAACGAAATTATTTTATATTAAACCATAAATTGTAATATTTCATAAATAAATATATTTATGGTTAATAGTTAAAGAAATTTGTATAACATATTATTTCATATAAGTATTGATAAATTATATAAATGTATAATAAATCATCTCAATTAAAAAAAATAAATAACAAAGTAAATAATGAATAAGTGACATATCAATAATATTCAAACAACTAATAAAATATTTGACATAAAAAAATTATAATTTAACATTATTCAAACAAATAAAATTAAAATTTAATTACTTAAAAATAAATTCATTAAAATACGATGACAGCTAAATGCATTAATAAAAAAAAGACAAAAATAACCAAATTTGAACTTGTATATTACTATAACAAAAGATTATCAACTTGTATATTTACATAAAAATATCCCTCTATGATATATCATTTCTTCATATGATATACACATTATAGAGATAATCTCTTTTGTATGCACACAAGCATCATATTGCATTTCACTATTATCTTAGTTGCATATTTATATTAAAGTATAAACTTTTATATATAATGGAATATGATTATAAATATACGAGTGTTTAGATATATTCTCATGTTTAAAATATTTTTTAAATACATATATAAATTTATATATGTAACACTTTTATAAATATATAGATATCACATTTATATAAACATTATAAATATTATATATAATAAAAATTTATATTTATATAAAATGTTTATAATATGTAACATTTTATATGTTATATAAATGTATATAAAAAATTATATATAATTGATAGTTTTATTGTAAATGTTGTTTAAATATTTATAAA
>JAREIK010009570.1:0-41264 GCA_029783825.1 Sapria himalayana
TTTTGCCTTTGTTTCTGCTTCAATCTCAAAAGAATCTAACTCACCCATCTTCCCACTTGATTCACATTCATTCTCCACCACCTATCACGTACACAAATTCAACAACAAAATCAAGAAGAGACTATGTCTGTCAAGAGGACACGGAGTATAATAGCAATATTACAAAAAAGATTTCAATTATAATACTTCTATTATCGATATGTAGTATTAGGATGAGACAACAATGCAACATGTGAAAAATAAGTAAATGCATGAAATATGAGTGGGATATCCCATAAAACTAAAATATCTAGTTATGGATGACTATAAATCAACAAACTATAAATCAACAAATTAAGGAAAAACTATAAATCAACAAACTAGAACACAGCGTCATCCGTACAGACAATCGCTATAATTGGAGAATTGAAGGTTTGATATTTTGTCTGTTGGTGGATTTGAAAGCTCCTTTCTCAAGCCAACAATCGAGGGGAAAGATCTCATCATGACAATGATACATAGGAATTTGTCCCTTCTCGCCCACACTAAATAACCTTTAAAATTATTAATTAGTAAACAAAGTTTAATATTATTTCGTATTATTGAAAAAATATCTATTATTTCATATAACCATTATTGATTGTATAAATCTATACCCATACAAAATTTATAAGATTTTAATTTATTATAATATATGGATAAATTTTTAATAGTAATTCATTAAGAAAAAAAATATGAAATTATAAAAAAGAATATATATATATATATATATATAATGGTTATAAATATTAATGAATTCAAAATATTTTTTTGAATATAATATGAAATAAATTTATGATATATTTTATAATTTATAAAAATCCTAAATTAGCTTAAGTGAGAAGTTCATAAAAAAGATGTATTTAGTATTTTAATAAGAATGAAATATAAAAAGCTAATATTAAATATCTTATACAATGGTTTAATTATTATAAATTTTAGTAGGGGCAAAAATAAAACTTGAATTCAAATAAACTTAGGATCAGTTTGGTAGTACTTTTAAAAAGTATTAATAGGGCAAAAATTTATTTTAAGTATTTATATGATAAAAAAATATCATTAGTAATATAGGTGTAAAAAAATACTTGAAGTATTCTTTTAATAAGCACATGGAGATATTTTTTATATGACACTTAAAGTGTCTTTTACTAATTTAAATATTTTTATAAATATTTTTTTAAAAGATTCTTATAATCATAAAATATTTTTTTAAGTTTTATTAATATAAATATATTTATTATTTCAGATTTTTTGTAAATATTTTTATTATAATCATACCAATAATAATTTTATGTTTTAATTAATACAAATGTTAATGTATATTCATTTATTAATTCAAAAAATTAAAAATTATTTATAATTATAGAATTAATTATTTTATGTTTTGTTAATACAAATATATAAATATGTTTATTAATTAAATAAAATATTATTATTTAAATATTTTAAAATTTTAAAATCCTATAAATAGTTAATTTAGACTTTATTAATATAAATTTTTATTTTATTTATAAAATTTTGTAATTATTTATTTATAATATCCTATTTTTATAATTATATGAGGAGAAAGTGTTTTTAAAGGATCCCTCATCTATAACCATTACAAACATTTAATGAACAAAATTACATCAAATATTAAAACAAATAATATATAAAACAAATATTATATAAAACAAATAAAAAATAATTAAGTATAGATTACCAACTAAAATAATCCGGAGCAAAATAGCTAGGGAAATATCCCTAAAGAAATACATATATTTTGTGAAAATTATAATTTAAGGACTAATTTCTTGCTATTAATATAAAATTGTAAAAAAAGATTTCCAAATAATGATTTAGTGAGAGATTATTTCTCGATCTAATTTGCTAGGAAAAATTCATCTCTCAAGTAATTGCTAAATTTGTCGTCATTCTTTTTTCCAAAAGCTACGATAATATTAGCTACGGATATTTATCAAAAAAAATATTTCCATCGATAATCAATCACAAATCCATCATAAATTTGTCATTTAATGTAAAATCAAACTTCTCTTACAATTCCGTAGCTATTCCTCACAAATCAGTTAGAGTTTATTTCTCTAATTAAATTTCTATAACTAAAGATAATTTCTTGTAGTGAAATGGATAGATAGATAAATAAATAGATAGAGACAGATATTTATATACATATAGACATATTGATAGTAAGAGAAATAAATAGATAGACAAATAGATAGATAGACAGATAGATAAATAGACAGATAGATAAATAGATAGATAAACATATAGATAAATAGATAGATAGATAGATTGAAAAATAGACAAGTATATAGGTAGACAAGTAAATAGATAGATAGATAAATAGATAGATAGATAGATAAGTAGATAAATAGATAGTTATAGACAAATAGATAAACTTATAGATAGATAGACAGACAGAGAGACAGATAGATATAGATAGATAGACAGAAAGCCAGATAGAAAGAGTTAGATAGACAGATAGACATATCAGTCAGATAGATAGATAAATAGAAAAAAAGTAGAAAGGTATACAGGTAGGCAAGTAGATGGGTAGTTAGAAAGATAGGTAGATAGGTTGATAGATTGAGAGATAAATAATCAGACAAATAGATAGAAAGATAGATATATAGATAGATATAGATAGATAGATAGACAGATAAACATATAAATAAATAGACTGATAAACTTATAGACACATATACAGGTAGATAGATAAACATATAGAAAGATAAATATATTGAGAGAGAAATAGCCAAAATGATAGAAAGAAATATAGATAAATAGGTAAAAAGAAAGATAAATAGATAGATATATTGAAATATAGAAAAATAGATAATTAGATAGATAGATATGTAGATATATAGATAAATAGATAGAGAGATAAAAAGTTAGATAGATATAAAGATAGATAGATAGAGAGAGTTTGGTTGATTAATTGATAGATAGATAGATTGATATATTGATATATAGATTAATAGAAAGATAGAAAATTAGATAGATATACAGATAGATAGATAATACTGATAGATAGAGATATAGATAGATAGATAGACAGATAGATAGTAGATATATAGAGATAGATATATAGATAGAAAGATGGATAGGAAGATAGACATAAAGATAAATATACAAATAGATTGATAGACATATAGACATATAGATAGAAAGACATAAAGATATTAGATATATAAATAGATAGAAAGATAAAAAGATAGACAAATAGACAAATAGAAATAAAGATAAATAGATAGATAGACAGATAGAAAGATAGCCAAATAGACAAATAAGCATATAGATAGATAGATATATCGATCAATAGAAAGATAAATATATAGATTAATGGATAGTTCAATAGACCATTGATAGATAGAAACATTGACAAATTGATTGATTGATAGACAGAAAAATAGCTGACAAATAAACAGATAGACATACTGACATATAGATAGATAGAGAAATCAATAGATAAACATATAGACAAATAGGCGGATAGATAGATAGACAAATAGATAGATAGATAGATAAACAGATTGATTGATTGATAGATTGACTGATAAATATTTAGATAGATAGACATATAGACAAAAACTTAGATAGATAGATAGGCATATAGTCATATAGATAGACAGATATATAAAAAGAAAAATAGATAGAAAAATAGACAAATAGATAGATAGATAGATAAATAGACAGATAAAAAGATAGATAAATAAATAGATAGATAATTAGATAGATAGACATATAGACATAAAATAGATAAATAGATAAATAGATAGACAAATAGATAAATAGACAATTATATATAGATAGACATATAGATGATAGAAATAGACTAATATATTGATAAACATAAAGTTAGATAAAAAGATTGATAGATAGTTTGGCAGACATATATATAGATAGATAGATAGTTAGATAGATGGATAGACGAGTAGATAAATAAATAAATAGATAGATAGAAAGTTAGAGAAATAGATAGATAGATAGATAAACATATAAAAAGATAGATAGATAAAAGGATAGATAGTTCAATAGATAAATATACAGATAGATAGACATATAGATAAATATATAGACCAATTGATAGATAGACAGATAGACATATTGACAAAAAAAGATAGTCAATATTGATAAATAAATTGATAGATAGATAAATAGGTAGAAAGAAAAAAAGATAGATAGATATATACATAGATTGATAGATAGATTGGTAGGTAGGTAGATAGATATATAGATAGATAAGTAGAGAGATATATAGATAGTTTGATGGGTAGATAGGTAAATAGGTATTTAGATAGATAGATAGATAAAGTAATTTATTGATAGATAGACAAAAAGATAGATAGATAGATAGATAGAATGACTGACATATAGACAAATAGAAAGATATATAGATAGATAGATAGTCAAATAGATTGATAGTCTAATTAACAAATTAATAGATAGATAGATTGACATATAAATAGATATACAGATAAATAGATCTACAGATAAACATATTCAATGATATGCAAATAAATACATATACATATAGACTAATAGATAGATAGACTAATAGAATGTTAAATAGATGCATAGATAGATAAATAAATAGATAGATATTAGACAGATAGACAAATAGATAGATAGATAGATATATATATAGATATAGCCAAGTAGATAAATAGATAAATAGATAGATAGTTAGTTAGATAGATAGAAAGATAGATTAAAAGATAGATAAAAGATAGATAAAAAGAGAGATAGATATATTGATAGATTGATAGATAGATGGATAAACAGATAAATAAAGAGATATATAGATAGATAGACTAATAGATAGTTAGATAGACTAAAAGATACACAGATAGATAGATACATAGATAGACAGATAGATAGACAGATCATTTAGATTGATATATTGCTAGATAGATTGATATATAGATTAATAGATAGATAGACATATAGATAGATAGATAGATAGGTAGATAGATAGATAGAGAGATAAAAAGATAGATAGAAATATACATAGAAAGTTAGATAGATAGATATATTTACAAATATAGAGACAGACAGATAGAGAGAAAGATAGATAGAAAGAAAGATATATAGAATGACATATAGAAAGACAGATAGATAGATAAATAGACAAATAGTTAGACATACACATAGATAAAAAGATATATAGATTGATATATTGATTTATTATATAGATTGATAGAAAGAATGATATTGAGATTGATAGGAAAATTGATAGACAGATATATAAACAAATTGATAGAGATATAGATAGACATAGATACACATATAGATAGAGAAATAGATAAATATATGTCTCTTTGTCTATCTATCTATCTATTTATCTATCTATCTATCTATCTTTTAATCTATCTATCTATTTATCTATCTATCTATTTATCTATTTTCTATCTATCTATCTATCTATCTATCTATTTCTCTATCTAAATATCTATCTATCTATTTGTCTATCTATCTATCTTTCTATCTGTTGATCTATCTTTTTGTCTATATGTCTATCTATCAATTTGTTTATCTATGTGTTAATCTATTTATCTCTCAATTTATATATCTCTCGATCTATCTAATAGTATATTACTATAAGTCTATCTGTCTATCTATCTATCTATCTAAATGTTTATATATCTATTTGTCTAATAATCCTTATGTCTATCTTATTATCTAAATATTTATATATCTATCCATCTTTTTATCTAGATATTTATCTATATATCTAACTTTCTATTTGTTTATATGTCTATCTATCTATGTATCTATTTGGCTATATATCAATCTGTCAATCTATGAATCTACTATATATTTATTTTTATCTACCTAATTCTCTAACTAACAATCAATATGTATATCTTTCTATCTATCTATTTATCTATCTATCTAACTATTTAACAAACTTTTTTGCCTATCTGTCTATTAGCCTATCTTTCTATCTATCTATATGTTTGTCTAACTAAATTTCTTTCTATTTATACATACATACATACATACATATATATATATATATTATATTATCTATCTACCTAATGTCTTTGTATCTATCTCTATTTCAATCTATTTCTCTATATGTCTTTTTGGCTATTTGTCTATCTATATATCTGTCTATATGGCTAACTATCTATCTACCTTTTTAACTATATATATATATATATATATATATTATATATATATATATATTTTATATATAATTTGTTTTTGATAATCTATTTGTATAACCAAATGTTTCTGTTTTAATATTTTCATGTAAGTGCAGGAAAGGAAATATTAAGCGGCCGTGGATGTAGCAGTAGCACAATAACAGTGGATGTAGCTAGTTTTATCGGATTGAACCGAAAGTTTTTATTATAAATGTTTTTGTATTTTTATTTTCGGGTTGCTATTTTTTCAAATCTGGAACTATTCATCGTCTTCTCTCACTCTCTCTCTTTGAGTGATTTATCGTGATTGTCTCTGTGCTGCACATACTGTAAGACAATTTTGGTTTAATCTGTAATGCATAAGTATTTTCTGGTAGATGTAGCTAGTCATACTGAGCGACTAGCGAACCACATTATTTCTTGTTTTTGTTTTCTCATTTTTTAGATTCTACCATGTTGGATTGTGGATTGGATATATTATTATTTGTTGTGTTATTATTTTGTTGTCTTCTATATCTTAAAATCATAACTATGGGAGTGTAATTTCCCATCAATATATATATATATAACTATCTATCTATTTATATCTATCTATTTATCTGCCTGTCTACCTATCTATATTTTTGCTTATCTATCTATCAATTTATATATCAATCAATCAATCAATCTGTCTTTCTATCTATCTGGCTGTCTATATTTTTATCTTTCTATTTGTCTATATATATATATATATATATATTTATATTTATATTTATATTATATCTATCTATTTGATTGTTTATCTATTAATCTTTTTGACTATCTATCTGTCTATCTATTTGTCCATTTTTCTATCTGTCTATCTGTCTATATGTTTATCTATCTATATATCTATATGTTTATCTCTATATCTATCTATCCATCTGTCTATATGTCTATTTATATATCTATTTATTTGTTTATGTCTATTTTTCAATATATCTATCTATGTATCTATCTTTCTTTATATGTGTCTATCTATCTTACTATCTAAATATCTTTCTATCTCTTAGTCTATCAGTATATCTGTTAATTAATCAATTTATCCATCTATATATCTATCTATTTATCTTTTTATACCTACCTCTCTTACTATTTTTTTGTATCTATTTATTTGTCTAACCATCCAACCATCTATCAGTCTATAAATCTATCAGTTTATAATTCTATCTTTTTTCTTATCTATCTTTCTTTCAATTTTATATTTGTCTATATATCAAACTATTTATCGATTTTATGTATATCTGTATATTTCTTTGTCTATCTTCCAATCTATCTCTGATTCAATATGTCTATTTGTATATCTATCTTTGTGTCTATTTTTTGGTATGTCTAGCTCTATATCAATCTGTGTGTCAATCTGTATATCGATAAATTTATCTATCTCACTCTTTATCTTTCTTTTTGTCTATCAATCTATTTGTGTAACTATCGATCTATCTATTTATCAATCTAAATAACTGTCAATCTATCAATCTAACTATTTGTTAATCTATCAATTTGTCTATCTATATATCTATCTATCTATATATCTATCTATTTATCAGTATATCTACCTATCTATATATCTGTGTATTTGTCTTTCTAACTATAAATCTCTCTTTCTATTTGTCTATCTATCTAGCTTTCTATTTGTCGATCTGTCAATCTGTCTATCTATCATTCTATCTAACTATCTATCTGTCTATCTATCTTTTTATCTATCTATCAATTTATCGTTCGATCTATCTATCTTTTTATTTGTGTGTGTGTGTGTGTGTATATATATATATATATATATCTATTTATCTCTATGGCCATATTTTTATCAGTCTATCGATCTAAATGCCTAACTCACTATCTATCTATAAGTCTATTTATATATCTATCTATTTATCTATCTATCTATTTAATAATATATCTATCTATCTATTTATCTATCAGTATATTAGCTATTTATGTATATATCTAAATGTCTATCTATCTTTATATCAATTTATCAGTCTATATAACTTTATATCTATCTATCTGTCTGTCTATCTATTTATTCATCTAATTTTCTATATGTCCATATATTAATCAATGTATCTGACTATATATCTATTTGTCTATTTGGTTACTTATTTATCTATTTAAATATCTATCTATCTATTTGTAAGTGTCTATATATATATATATGTTTAAATGACTATTTGTACATCTATATATCTATCAATCTATTTCTTTAACTATCTATTGTCTTTCTATCTATCAAGCTATCTTTCTATCTGTCTAATTGTTAATCTTTTTATCTATGTATCTATTTATCTATCTATATACCTATCTTTCTATCTATCTATTTGTGTATTTATCTATCTGTCTATCTAACAAACTATCTATCTATCTATCTAACTATATATCTATCTATTTGTCTATCTACCAATTTGCTTATCTATCTATTTTTCTATCTCTTTATCTGACTATATATCTATCTATTTATATGTCAATATGTATAGCTGTATATCTGACTATATGCCTATCTTCATATCTATCGATCTGTCAATCTAACTATCCGTATATCTATCCATCTATTTGTCTATCTATCCATCAGTCTCTCTATCTGTCTATATATCTATCTATCTATCTATCTACTTATCTTCCAATCTGCTTATCTATCTATTTGTCTCTCAATCTATTTGACTATTTGTCTATCTGTCTATCTATCTGACTACTTATATTTCTATGTATCTATCTATTTATCTATCTGTCTACTTGTTTATCTATCTATCTATATATTTGTTTATCTAACTATCTATATCTCTGTATAAATATCTATCTGTCTATCTATATATCTTACTATCTATCTTATGTCTATCTATCTATCAGTCTAATTGTCTGTATATCTATATTTCTATCTTTTGATCTATCTATTTGTTTATCTATATATTATCTATCTCTCTATATGCCTATATGTCATTCTATATATATGTTTATTTTTCTATCTATATATTGTATCTCTTTGTATCTTTCTATCTCTCTATGTCGATGTGTCTATGTGTTTATGTGTATATGTGTCTTTGTGTCTATGTGTCTAAATCTTTAAAATTTCTATGTATCTATCTGCTTATCTCTATATTTATCTATTTATCTATCTTTCTATCTACTTATGTATTTATCTACCTTTCTATCTATCTGTCTATTTATTGATTTATCTATCTGACTATATGTCTTTCTATCTATTTGTTTATCTATATATCTATGTATCTCTCTATATATTAATCTATATATTAATCTATCTATGTATATTTCTATATATTAATCTATATATTAATCTATCTATGTATCTATCTATCTGTCAATTTATCTATATGTCTATCTATCTCTTTGTTAATCAATCAACCTATCTGTTTATTTGTCTATCTACCTATTTATCTATGTATCTATTTTTCTATTTTCTATTTTTCTATTTTTCTATTTGTCTATGTGTTAATCAATCTATTTGTCTATTTATTTATGTATCTATCTATCTATATGTTTGTCTATTATCGATATGTCTATATATCTATCTATCTGTAGATATATCTATTGATATATCTATCTATCTATCTATATATCTATCTATCTTTCTGTCTATTTGTCTATCTATCTATTTCTCTATCTATCGATCTAATTTTCTATTGATTTTGACATCTGTTTGTCTATCTATTTATCTATCTATCTCTCTCTCTCTCTTTCAATTTTTTAAATTATGTGTGTGTGTGTGTGTGTGTGTATATATATATATCTATCAATCTATCTATATCTCTATCTATCAATCTGTCTTTTTGATAATCTATCTATTTGTCTATCTGTATATCTATCTATTTATCTATTTTTAAATCTATCTAAGTGTCTATCTATCTATCTATATTTTTGTCTATTTGTCTTTTTGTGTTTTTGTTTTTTTGTCTAATCATCTTTTTCTATATTTGTCTATCTATATAATAGTTAATTTATATATAATATATATATATATATATATATATATATATCTATATATCTGTCTAATAGTCTATTTATCTATGTGTCTATCTATCTAACTAACTATCTATCTATTTATTTATCTATCTATCTATTTATGTATTTATCTGTCTATCGCTCTATCTATGTATCTTTCTATTTGTATCAATATATCTTTATATTTAAGTATCTATCTATCTTTTTATTTGTCTATCTATTTATCTATGTTTTTATCTATCTTTAAATCTATATATATATATATATATATATATTTGTCTATCTATATTTCTATCTATCTATCTATCTATTTATCTATCTATATGTCTGTCTGTCTAATTATCCATATATATATATATATATATATATTATATTATATTATGTCTATTTATTTGTATATCTATCTATCATCTATCTATATGGTTATATTGTTATCATCTATTTATCTACATGTTTATCTAGGTATGTGTCTATATATCTATCTACCTATATGTCTATGTAACTATCTATTTCTCTATATGTTTATATATCTATCTATTTATCTATCTGTATATTAGCTTTCTATGTATATATCTATCTATCTATCTATATATCAATTTATCTGTCTATAAATTATATGTCTATTTATCTATCTATATCTCTATTTATATTTCTATCATCTATCTGTTATATAAATGATTATAAGTCAATCTATCTTTATTTGTGATTGTTTAGCTATCTATCTTTCAATTTGTCTAAGTGTCTATCTTCTAATCTATCTATCTATTTATTTATCTAAATATCTATCTATTTATTTGTCTATTAGCAAATCTATATATCTATCTATCTATCCATATATCTATGTAGCTATCAATCTATTTTCCTATCTCTCAAACTATTTGTCTATATATTTATTGATATATTTGTCAATATATCTATCCCTCAAACATTCTATAAGTCTATCTGTGTATCTGTCTATTTGTCTATCTATCTATCTATCTATCTTTATATCTATCTATTTGTCTATTTGTCTAATTGTTTATATGTTTATATATTAATCTATCTATCTATCTGTCTAATTACTTAACTATCTAAATACCTATTTGTCTAAATGTGTATCTATATATATGTTTAAATGCCTATACATATATCTTTCTATCTATCAATCTATGTTTTAACTATCTGACTTTCTTTCTATCTATCTGGATATCTCTCTATCTATCTAATGTTAATCTTTCTTCTATGTATCTATCTATCTATCTATCTATATATAATATTGTTATCTATAGATTTGGTCTAGCTAGCTAGCTATCTATCTATTTATCTATCTAACTAACTAACTATCTATCTATATGTCTAACTATCTATCTACTATCTGCTTGACTTTCATCTAGCTAGCTATTTTTCTTTCTTATTTCTATCAGCATGTATCTATCTATACGTCTATAGTCTATATGTCTATATGTCTCTATATGTTTATCTAACTATCTGGCAATCTTCATATTTATCGATCTATCTAACTATCGGTATCTGTCTACTATCTATCTATATATCTATCTATCATCACCTTATCTCTTATCTACTATTATTATCAATTTGGTTATTAACCTATATGACTATTTGTATATCTGTCTTTCTATCCGACTTTATCTTTCTATGTATTTATCTATTTTTCCTCTATCTACTTGTCAATATATCTTTCTATCTATTATCTAACTATACATCTGTCTATCTATAAATTTTCAATATAACTAAAATATATATTTATCTATTATCTATCTCTATCTATCTATATTCTTGATATCTATCTATTGTCTATCTATCAGTCTATTTGTCTCTATATCTATATTTTATCTTTTGATCTATCTTTTGTTTATCTATATATCTATCTAACTCTTTATATTCCTATATGTCTTTCTACATATATGCCTTTTGTCTATCGATCAGTATGTCCTTTTTGTATCTATATATCTGTCTATGTCTATGTGTAATAGCTCTATGTTTCACTGTGTCTATGTCTAGATTTTATATTTATCTATCTCCATATATACTATATATATATATCTGTCTATGTATATGACTATCTCCTATCTATCTATTTATCTATTTGTCTATCTTTGTATATATTATATTTATATTTTATCTTTTTGTCTGCTTGTCTATATGTAGACCTATTTATTAGTATATTAGTCTATCTGTCTATTGCATATTTGTCTTTTTATTTTTGTATCTTTCTATATATCTATTTGTCTATCTACCAATTTGTCTATCTATCTATCTTTATTTTTTGTTTTTCTACTATCTCTATATCATATATTAGACTATGAGTCTTTCTATCTATTGCCTTTATGTATAGATATCATCTATCTATTTGACTATGTCTCTATCTATCTATCTATTTGTTTTTTATTCTATTTGTCTATATATATATATATATATATATATATATATATATATATATATATCCTCTCTCTCTCTCTCTCTATCTATCTTTTAGTATATAAGTCTATTAGTCTATGGATCTATCTATCTATCTGTCTTTCTTTCGATAAATCAATCTTTTTGTCTAATTAGATTTTTGTTTATTTGTCGACTCGTCTATCTCTCTATCTATCTATCAATTTATCTATTTGTCTTTCTATTTATTTGTCTATCTATCGCTCTATCTACATATCTATCAGAGAATTTATCGATAAGTCTATCTATCATTATATCTATCAATATATATTTCAATATATCTTTCAATATATCTTTCTATCTAACTATCTTTCTATATATCTATGTTTCTATGTATCTGTCCTTATTTCTATATTTCAATCTAAATATTTATTTATCTGGTTTATCTATCTATCTACCAATTTATTATCTATCTATCTATAAATTTGTCATCTATCTATATGTTTATCTATCTATCTATTTATATGAGTTTTTGATGAATTTTCTATCTATCTTATCTATATGTCTATCTATTAATTTGTCTTTCTTTGTATCTATATATCGGTCTATCTTCTATCTATCTTTCTATCTATCTAATTATTTATCTACATTTCTATCTATCTATCTATTGATTTGTCTATCTGACTATCTTTCTATCTATTTATCTATCTATATATCTATGTATCTCTCTATATTTGTCTATCTATCTATTTATTTATTTCTATATCTATCTTTTTGTCAATCAATCAACCTATCTATCTATTTGTCTATCTACCTATTTATCCATGTATCTATTTATCTATTGGTCTATTTTTTATCTATCAATCTATGTATTATTTATCTATCTAACTTACTAAATGTCTATTTGCTTATCTATTTATCTTCTGTCTATCTGTCTATCTATTATTTCTTAATCTATATCTATTTATCTGTCTATCTTTATATACGTCTATTGTCTATCTGTCTATAGTCTATATCTCAATTTATCGATCTGTCTATCTTGTCTATCTATATATATATCTATCTCTATCTCTTTCTATGTATTATTTATCTATCTATATATCTATATATCAATCTATATATATGTCTATCTATCAATCCATCTTTTTGTTAATCTATCTATTTTTCTATCTAAATTTCTATCAATTATCTATATATCTATCTTTATATCTATCTATATATCTGTCTATCTATCTAATTGTTTATTATCTTATATATTTCTATCTATTGTCTTTTTCTATTTTTGTCTTTGTGTTCTTATCCATGTCTATTTGTTTATCTGTCTATCTATCTATCAGTTAATCCATCTATATATCTCTATATTTGTCTAATAGTCTATCTATCTATGTGTCTATCTATCTATCTATATATCTACCTGTCTATCTATTTATCTATCTATCTGTTTATCTATTTATATATTTATCTGTCTATCTGTCTATTTGTCTATATTTCTATCTGTATATCTTTCTATTTGTCTACCTATCTATCTAACTATTTGTATATCTATAAATTTATCTATATGTCTTTCTGTATATCTATCTATTTATTTGACTATCTTGCTAACAATCTATCTGTCTATAGGTATATCTCTTTATCCCTCTATGTGTATATCTATCTATCTATTTGTCTATCTATCGTTCTAGTTATTTTATATCTGTCTATATATCTATCTATCTACTTATATATCTATCTAACTATATATTTGTCTATCAATCTACTATATATCTATCTGTTTATCTATCTATTGTCTTTGTTCTATCTATCTATCTATCAATTATTTGTCTAAATGATTATATTTCTATCTAATTTTGTAACTATCTTCCTATCTATTTTTCAATCTGTTTAAATATCTATCTTTAGATCTATCTATCTATTTAATTATCTATCTTTCTATCTATTAGTCTATCAGGTAAATCTATCTATATGTTTATCTATCTATAAATCTAGTAGCTATTTATCTATCTATCTATCTCTCTATCTATTGTCTATCTATCTATCTATCTATATATTTGTCTATCAATCTTCTCTATCTATCTTTCTATCTTTTAGTCCATCAGTCTATTTATCTATCTATCATTCTATTTATATATCTGTCTATCTATCAATTTTCTATCTATTTATCTATCTCTAAAATTATATAAATATCCTTTATTCTATCTTTCATAGCTAATTAAATCCCACACATAGTGACAGAATTTTCCTAGGCAATATTTAATTATTAAATTTTTTTAATTTATTATTAGTTTTAATATTTTATTTAATTTTGTTTATAGATGTATGTTAATGGTTTATAGATGAGTGATCCTTCATAGTTACATTCTTTTCATAAAATCATAAAAAAAGATATTATAAATAATTAATTTAAAAAATTTTAAAATACAAAAAAAAAATATATTAATAAGGACTAAAATATCTATTTTTATGATGTATTAAATTTTAAAAAAATTATACAAAAAAATTTCTTGAATTTTTAATTAAGAAACATAAAAAATTTCTATTAAAGTAATATTAAATAATTAATTCAATAACTATAATAATTTATTTCAATATTTCAAAAATTAAATTAACATACATTAAAATTTCTACTAATATAAATGTAAATTAATTCATTGTATGATAAAATATAAAATATTTTCAAAAATATCTGAATTGATGAATAAACTCGTAAATATTAATATGATTATTAGTATAAAAAAATTTATGATTATAGGAAACTAAAAAAAAATTACTACAAAATTTAAAAATTTTGAAATATAATAAAAATATAAATTTTTTTTATTTAAAAATAACTTAACATTTAAAAATAAATACATAGATATTTGACCCTACTAAAATTTATAAGAATTAAATAATTGAGTAATATTTTTTCTATTAGCTTTTAACATCCAGTATTTATTAAAATAATTATACTAACTTTTTTTATTTATCTTATCACTTTAAGTATTTTTTTTGATTTTTAAAAATTATAAATGATATCAAATAATATGAAATTTTATGCTTTTAAAATTATTACATACTATCTTCATAAAAATTACTATGTGAATTCTTATAAATTATAGCAATATAATATAAATTTTTATATATTTTTTAACATTAAGAGTATTTTATAACTCTTAGGAGAATGGCTATAAGACAAATCATCTTTTCATGTATGTCTTATTATATGAAATTTGTTAATTTTGTAGCTATTTGATATTTTTTTTATAAGGCTAAACATATATTTTTTTAAATTGTTTATAGATTTATTGTTTAATTAATATTATAATAAAAAATTGTAAGGTGTATATTTTTAATTTGTACCTTGCTACACACACATTAATTTAGTTCAAAAAATTTTGATAGTTAATAAAATAAATGAGTCCTTTTGTATTATATATATATATATATATATATATTTATTTAGTTATTTATATTATATTATATTATTTATTTAATGTTTTTATAATTAAAACTATAAATATTTTGGAAATATATATAATTTTTTATTTAATGTTTATTTTGTCGAGACTGAGTCCGCCATCTTTCTTGCGACATTTTCGAAGAATAAGCGACGCAACTCCTCCACAGTCCTCCATCATTCTTTCGACACCGACGCAACATAAACATATTCGTATTAAGCAATAATTTGTTATATGTAAATTTAAAGTAACGTCACATTAATATCTGTTAATGTCAAATTAATATCTGTAAACATTTATTTACCAGTATTCAATTAGTTCAAATAAAAATGTAATAGTCTTTATGTATACTTATACTAATTTACAAGATGTTTAAATACAAGTATATATTTGACTATACTTTAATTACAATGTTTAATTAAATGCCGCATAGGCTCCCTTATAAATACCTAGCATTCACTATCAATATGATTCATACTAGATTAAAATATATAAGATATCAAGCTCATCTGACATACATTATTTCCTATATGAATTGATGTCGATGACTTTTTGGTGGGTTTGAGAAATTCCACCAATATGGATGAGTAGATGTCACATATTTTATCATCGCTATAGCTATTAACTCATAAATTGTATACCCATGGACTTGATATTGTTTACTTATTGTATGCTAAACATAGAATTGTTTACATGAGTAAACACTAGAAACTATTTACTTATTGTAATCTTAGATAATGAAGAAACTTTGATAATTAATCCAAATAATCAATATCTATGAAATGATAATCCAGATTTATAGAGTTAACTTTATTACTCGTTAAACTCATATACTTGTGATACATTTTACCATGCTATAAAATAACTAACACTTGCATTAATTTTTGTAGTGTCTTGTCTCTCAATAATTTTAATACTTAATGGTCTTTGAGTTATTATAATTACAATGTTTCTTAGATTTAGAACTCTTGCTTTTTGATTTGCTTTATCATTTTCTCTTGGTTGAATTTCTTTCAGTTAACTTTGTATATAATTATAAAGAGATTGATGTTTCACTTGTCTATCTCTATTGAATCTCCTTGCTGAGAGATCATAAACATCATTGAATTTCAATTTATTAATTCTTGATGAACTATGAACAACTATAATTGTACTATGTTAATTTTTGATAGAGAACACAGAAGTATCAATAAACATACTTCATCATTGACTTCAATACCAAACAAACTTAATTGGATTGTGATTGTGTTGCCTTCATTGAGTTGTTGGATCACTGATGTGCTTTCTATCAAATTCAGATTGAAAAAACACCTCATCATGTGCACTTTATAGCATCAATTAGTTTTTCGTATATACTAGCAAGAGCCTTCGTAAGCCTTACTATGCTCTTCTCATTTTTTATATTGAAAGTAAGTTGGTACGATATCATATTTTAGATGAATTCAACTGCTAGTATGTGCTCTTCTTTCTTCATAGACTCTATCATCTTTTTCAAAAGGGGATATAGATTTTTCTAGTATATATAATCCTCCATCTATGTTTTCTAGAATCCAAATTTTGTTCCATAGATTTTTTTTTTCACTTTTCCTTCATATGCAGTCATTACTGTCTACAAAATATGAACTCTTCTAGACAATTCTTGCAAAACATAGTGTATGAGAATTGAGAACACCTCTTTTGACATGCTGATACTGTCTGCAAAATGTTTACTATTTATTTAAATTAATTATTATCATCAATAGTAACATCGCCCAATGGTGCATCATAATGCACAACCTAAACCTCCAATACCAATTGTTGAGAATAACTTGATTTCCTATTTGTTAGATTTATGAAATAGAACAAAATTATATATATTAAATGAAACACAAAATTAACTTTGTTCAACACATTCTTACCAATATTTATGGGCTCTTCTCTTTTCCTCTCTTTTTCACTACTAATTAGCCAAATCCAAAAGATGTAAGAAATGTATACTTTTGAAATCTCAATCCTTATTATATGTTGATCTATGCTAGAAAAATAATAAAACAAAAAAAAGGTGGCAATACTTCTTTTTTTGACAAAATTGGGGTGTAGACGCCCCCTGTTTTGACATTAAATATCTAAACCACTTATATATGTTTTATATTTTGGCACAAGTGTTTCATAAAAGAAGATTCTTTAATTTGTGTTTCATGATAATTAGATCACAAATCTATTTTACATAATGCTTTATTATATCCAACTATTTAAACAATTCATTAATTCTCAGAATAAGATTTTGTTTTTGATTATTATTATAAATAAATCATGAATATAAATAATTTGTCAAATATATATATTTACAAAGATTATTGCCATCAAAAAAGTTTCAACTTATTTAATTTTACAAGATTTATTTATAATATTGGTTAGTCATTCATTATTTCATTTATATAAAACTCTAACAACTTTCATATGTACCATAGAGGATATAAGAAAGCATATCTTTAATAAATATTATAAATGATACTATTCAACTAATTTAAAACTCTGATTATACCAATCTATGGTATTTAAAAAAAAATAAAAAAATAAAAAAATAAAAAAATAAAAAAATAAAAAAATAAAAAAATAAAAAAATAAAAAAATAAAAAAATAAAAAAATAAAAAATAAAAAAATAAAAAAATAAAAAAATAAAAAAATAAAAAAATAAAAAAATAAAAAAATAAAAAAATAAAAAATAAAAAAATAAAAAATAAAAAAATAAAAAAATAAAAAATAAAAAAATAAAAAATAAAAAAATAAAAAATAAAAAAATAAAAAAATAAAAAAATAAAAAAATAAAAAAATAAAAAAATAAAAAAATAAAAAAATAAAAAAATAAAAAAATAAAAAAATAAAAAAATAAAAAAATCAAAGAATCAAAGAATCAAAGAATCAAAGAATCAAAGAATCAAAGAATCAAAGAATCAAAGAATCAAAGAATCAAAGAATCAAAGAATTTAAAAGAATCAAAGAATCAAAGAATCGAAGAATCAAAGAATCGAAGAATCAAAGAATCGAAGAATCAAAGAATCGAAGAATCAAAGAATCGAAGAATCGAAGAATCAAAGAATCAAAGAATCAAAGAATCAAAGAATCAAAGAATCAAAGAATCAAAGAATCAAAGAATCAAAGAAACAAAGAATCAAAAAATCAAAAAATCAAAAAATCAAAGAATCAAATAATCAAACAATTAAAAAAATAAAAAAATAAAAAAATAAAAAAAATAATAAAATAATAAAAAACTAAAAAACAAAAAAAAACAAAACAAATTATAAACAAATAAAAAAATAAAACAAATAAAAAATAATAAAAAACAAAAAAAACAACTTTGGTATTTTATTTTGACTACCATTTCCTACTTAGAATCGCATCAATCCCATATAATTCTAGGTCTAACATATCAAAAGTTAATTCCTTCCTATTTCATAATAGTATATACTAATTAACTATTTGATATGAGTAAATTGCATCTCTAGATGAAAGATATAATATAGAAGTCTTCTAATTTTTTTTGAACCACTTTCATTTTCTCCAAAAATATATTAGATATAAGTGAATATGTTGTTCCTAGTTCAAAGAAATTGTAAGAGTGTTTTGTGCCTTGTATTTCTCCAAAAACACAAGACTTAAATTATTTCTTTGCTTCGCATAGATCTTTAATATGACACTAGTTGAAAATCATGACTAAAACACAATGCATATTTTAGATCCATTCAAAATTATGTTGCTCTTGATTAATATATCTATTAATAGATTGTTGGTTATGTGAATCTAAATTACAATTAGCATTGAAGGATCACATTCTAGGCTCTTTTTGATTGTTTAATAAAATATCTTTGCAATTCCTTCAAGAGTGCTTTATGTCTTGTGTTTCTACTTTTTTTTTTGAGAAATTAGAATATATATAAATTCTCGCATCACAACTATACAATTATGGGTGTTTGAGAAATAATTCTTTTTGTCACACAATTACATTCCTTCACATACATTGCAAGCTATCCTTGGAGTCCAAGGTGCTAAATCTCTTCAGTTCACTAACTTGATCTTCACATATTTCACTATCTTGCATTATCTCAGCCATTGTTCTTAAATTATTACAAAACTTTATCTTTCTCTAGTTCTAAAGCTATATCAATAATTTCTCATTTATGATTTCTTCATAAATATCAACATCTAAATTCAATTCTCAGCCATTTTTCGAAATGGTCAATTTTTATTATTATTATTCATAACTTATAAAAAAAATTTTACTAAGTTTCAACCTTAGTAATATGTTAAGCAACAATCACTAGCTTGAGTTAATCTAAAAAAACATTTCATGTCCTATTTCTTCAATGGGATGTTGGAAATTATTCAAACATTACTATATAGCTTATAATTTATGCAACTATTTTTCTAAGCATTAGTTAATTTTTTTCCCTCAAGATTTAGGTCATCCATTATCATAATTTCTTATATAAATTCTTTAGTCCTTTGCTGTTCAACCATTACTATGAAATATCTAGCCTAATCTCTTACTAATTTTCACAAAATACTCATTAGTTAGTTGCATCATTTCTTTCATAAATAGGCATTACTCTATTACTCTCTCTCTCTCTCTCTCTCTTCTCATATCTCTCTCTCTCTCTCTCTCTCCATCTCTCTATCCCTCTCCATCTTTCTATCCATCTCTCTCTCTCTCTCTCTCTCTCTCTCCATCTCTCTCTCTCCATCTCATTATCTCTCTCCATCTCTCTTTCTCTCTCCATCTCTCTCTCTCTCTCCATCTATCTTTCTCTCTCTCTCCATCTCTCTCTCTCTCTCTCTCCATCTCATCCTCTATCTCCATTTCTCTCTATCTCTCCATCTCTCTCTCAGTCTCTCTCTCCATCTCTCTCTTGCTCTCTCCATCTCACTCTCTCGCTCGCTCTCTCCATCTCACTCTCTCGCTTGCTCTCTCCATCTCACTCTCTCGCTCGCTCTCTCTCCCTCCCCCCTCTCTCTACCTTTCTCCCTCCCTCTCTCTCCCTCACTCTCTCTCCCTCACTCTTTCTCCACTCTCTCTGCCTCTCTCTCCTTCCCTCTCTCTCTCTCAACTTTTCCTATGCCACAATAATGAGACGTCTTCATTTCATAATATTCATTATTTATTTTGATCATATTGTAGGTTTACATTATTTTCTCTTTACATGACATGTGTGGAATAGTGGATACAACTTTAAATATGACTATTTTTTTTTATTATACATGTGTTAGGTGAAATAAATTCAGATTTATAATAATTTTTTCATAGTATTTCATGAGAAACGGCATCATATAAATTTAAATCAAATTTCTTTATGTATTATTTAGGAGTAAAATAAAAGCAAACATTAAAAAACAATAATAAAATGATATATTATCAATCAAACTAGAATAAATATATCAAATCAAACTCAATTTTAATCAAACGAGTTAGGTCGAATTTGTTTTAACCTTTACCTCATTCTCTTTGACATAAAATTTGTCAAATTCCATGACTGAATATTTGAGACCTTGGAAGAAGTTGATGTTAAGAGACTGTGGAATATGGTGATGACGAAGTGCCACTAGGTGAGCTCCATGTCAAGGTGCTTGGTGTATTTTTCCAAGCATAGATATGATTAATCCAATTTCATTTTTATATTTAGCTTATTTTGCCAACTAGAGTCTCTTGTTGGCCAAAAATAATGACATAGAGTGATCTTTTGTTTGTTTTTTATTACATCTAACCACTTCTTCACACAATTATATCTACCTTTATGCAGTCACTTTCCAAAATGTAACAAAAAATCAAGGTGTCTATCATCAATTAATTTCATACAAATAAATAAATAAATAAATAAATAAATAAATAAATAAATAATAATAATAAATATATATATATATATATATATATATATATATTAAATATATGTTATTATATTTATACATAGTTATGTTTATGTATACTATTTTTATTTTTATAGATATAGTAAAATATATTTATATACAAAATTTGAATTATATCACAATTCACACATGCATATTCATGTATAGTTATGTTTAAATACACTTATTGATTCGAGGAACTTAAATATATAAAGATTTATGCATTTATATATAACTATATATAAATCTATTTAACAATATGTATATCAACATATTACTATATATAAATGTATTTATCTACATCAATACCTATACATAGCCATATGTCTAAATATATATAATAACATGAAAAACTAAATATAATGACATCTACAACATGTATAACTACATGCTTCAAAAACTTAATATCCATTCATATCATTCATCTCATTCATATATATATATATATATATATATATATATATATATATATATATATATTTGATATTGTATAAATCTTTCGCATTTTTCCATATATTTTAGGATGTTAAATTTAATTTTTTCAACCTTAAATATATTTTTAATGTAGTTTTATATGTTTGTATAAATCATTATGATTTAATATGTCTAGGGTTTGTATTTTTATTTCACTTAATATCATTTAACTAAAATTGATTTCTAATAAAATGTAAATTTGCTAAAATTCATGTTGTGAATTTCAAAACAAATAACAATATGTTTGTGTAATAAATATTATAAAAAATTTCTAAAATATATATGTGATGTAGTTTCGATTTACAAAGATAAAACATTAAAAATATAATTTATTTACCAAATAAAATTTGTGCCTCATAATATGTAATATGTTATATTTATCATAAATAAATAATGTTTAAAATGTATCTATTAATTACAAATAAAAACATTGTAGTGTATTCAATTTAAAAAAAAAATTAAAAATAATTATTTAAAAAAACAAATTCATATATTTATAAGGTCATATATATTTTTTGAATAGAAAAAATAACTTGTTGAAAATTTTATTATTGTATTTATATGGTAACCTATTTTGTTTGAACATAATTAAAGAAATAATTGATTTTTTACAAAACATTAAAGATATGTATTTATATGCACTACATTATAATTGTTTGAATTTTAAAGTTTTTAAAAATTTATTAATAACAATAAATAATAATTAGAAATTTTTCATTGACATTAATATTTTAATAAAAAAGTTATATAGAAAAACAAAAACAATATTATCTATTTATGACCAATATTTTAATTATTAACATAATTGTAAAACAACATAATTTACAAATATGACATTTTCATTTATTTATATGAGTATAATGATAATAATTTCAATATAAATTTTAAAAAACAACTATTTGAATAAAATAGAAGCTCATATAGTTAATTCATAATTTCATTTTATGCATTAATATACTTCACATACACCCACCCACCCATACACACACACACAAATTTATTTTAAATATAAAGAATTTACAATATTTTATAAATTGTGTACAATATATAATATTTTATTTTATTTAAATTTTCAAAATCATAAAATTTTAAATACATTTACATCACACACACACACACACACATAATTGTTTCATGTGTAATTTTAAAAATACATTACGTATATAGGTATATGTGTGTGTTTGTGTGGGTGTTTAGTAGTATATGCATTCATACAAGTATATACACATGACTTTGAAAATGTAGATACATGTGTGAATATATACAGAAGTATAAAAATGTGTATTGTGATATATAATGTATAGTAATGTATATGGATGTATAAATGTGTGTGTGTAGGTTAGTGTATATGCACATATATATTTATTCATATATATGTAAATATTAACATTATTTTTGAGAAGAAAAATACTTGAGCACATAATTATTAACATGTTCCACAATTCATGAGAGCACAAGCAAAAAGTGATATTATTGCAAGATACTCTAATCTCCCATCTATAACACTGCCTCATATTTTGATCAGAACTACTTGCAATGATAAGGTTCATTCAATACTACTTACCTTGGAGTTACATTTTCTTTCAATAATATAATTTGTTTAAATAAAAAAATCTATCTAATATCTTCTTCAACAACTCTTCTATCTTTTTTTTCTAGTCTTGATAAGCTATTTTAAATTTTGATTATATGTACAATTTTTATCTAATATCTATAGTTCAAACTATTGTAAGAGTAAAATCCATCAAATCAATCTAGGCCTGATATCTTTCTTTTCTATGACATATTTAATTATAGAATATTTAATATATATACTATGACTTTGGTTTCTCACTAAATATGATATTAACTTGCCAAAAGAAAAGATTGTTTATACAAGTTCTTTCTCTATAGTGGTTTAATTCAATTGGGCATTTGAGAGTGTGTTGTTATCATAGTTTATGATAACTATTTATAAATAATTGTATAACAATATAAAACTATTCATTATTATATTTAACTACATTTCTAACTATGTAAACCATTTTTATAACTATATTAATAACTATATACAATTATTTTTTTAACTATATAATATTTTATAACTAAAAGAGTAATTCGATATAACTATATTTTTAACAAAATATATAATACGTATAATAATATATAACTATATATAATTGTAGTTTACTATATGTATAACTATAAAAATGTTATATATAACTATATCTTTAACTACATACATATTTATAACTATATGTGTATAACTATATATAAATATTTGTATAAATAAGTAACACACTATATAATTAAATATAATTATATTTGTATGTATGTATACATATATGTATTCATATAATTAAATCTATATATTTATTTATAACTTTGTATATATTTATGTATAACTACTTATTTCTACTTGTATGAATATATCTATATATAATATATAACTCTTTTTTTAATTATGTATACTATAGGTATAAGAACATATATAGGTTGACCTCTCTATATGGTGACCATCTCTTAAGGTCTATTGATTCTATTTCTTTCTCTCATCAGATCTCTTTACTGCCATACAACAAAGGATTTGAGATTTAGTGGAAGAAATAGGATTTACGTTCACAAAGCTGTTCAGCAGGCTATTTGCCAACAAGGAGATGAGGATTTTGATGCTAGGTTTTGATGCTGGTGGAAAGAAAACCATTCTATATAAGTTGAAGCTTGGTCAAATTATTACCACAATTCCTACTATTTTCTTCAATGTAGAGACTGTTAAATACAAAAGCATTAATTTCACTGTGTGAAATTTTGGGGGTCAAGATAAGATTCGCCATTTCTGGAGGGATTACTTCCAAAATACCCAAGGTATCATATTTGCGGTAGATAGCAATGCTAGAGATCAAGTAGTTGAAGCCAGAGATGAGTTGCATAGGATGATAACAAGGAAAAGCTTCGAGATGCAGTTTTGATGGTGTTTGCCAATAAGCAAGATCTTCCCAATGCGATGAATGCAGCTGAAATTGCTTACAATCTAGGCCTGCACTCTCTTCTCCAAAGCCATTGGTAGATTTAGAGCAATTGTGTTACCTCTGGCAAGGGCCTGTACGAGGGTCTTGATCGGCATTCCAATTACATTGCCAGCAAATCATAAACAATATAAGCAGGATGAGGTAAACTTTGTTGACATATCTGAATGTTGATCTAATCGTTGCCTATTTTTTTTGAGTTTTGTTCTGTTATGTGGATGGCATCATCTGTTTCTAGGGGGATTCGAATTGTATTTATATTTATATATTGCATGCTTGAAATACAAGACCACATTTACTTTGTTTTGATCTGTTGTAAGCTGAACTTGTTTGTTTTTTGTTTTGTGTCTTTTTGCCATTGGATCCCAAATGTATAAAAACATATAACTATAAATAATTGTCTTTGACTATATGTATTACTATAAAAGCATTATACATAACTATATTTAAATATATAATTTACAACTTATATTTAATATACATTTGTATATTTTAGTATTCTAAAATATATTTTACTATATCTAGTCCTATACATAACTATATGTATAGATATATACAAGTATATAAATAAATATATATACCTAAATGTATAAATATAGGTATAACTATATGTGTAACTATATGTATAACTATATGTATAATCACATGTAACTATATTTATAATTAATTGTATAATAACATACAATATTATATTTAACTATATGTGTATAACTATATATAAATATTTGTATAATTATATATAAATAATTGTATAACTATATATAAATAATTGTATAACTATATAACACTATATAATTAAATATAACTATATTTGTACGTATGTATACATATATGTAAATCTATATATTTATTTATAACTTTATATATTTATGTATAACTATTTGTATAAATATATCTATATATAACTATATGTTTAACAAATAAAAAATATTTATAGCTATATATATTATATGTATAATAACATATAACTATAAATAATCATATCTTATTATATGTATTACTATAAAAGCTTTATACATAACTATATTTAAATATATAATTTAAAACTTATATTTAATATACATTTGTATATATTAGTATTCAAAAATGTATTTTACTATATCTATACCTATACATAACTATATGTATAGATATATAAAATTATATAAATAAATATATATACCTACATGTATAAATATAAGTTTAACTATACGTGTAACTATATGTATAACCAAATGTAACTATAATTATAATTACATGTATAACAACATATAATATTATGTTTAATTATATGTGTATAACTATATATAAATATTTTTAATACTAAATAAAACTTTATATAATTAAATATAACTATATGTTTAACTATTTATACATATATGTATACATATATGTAAATCTATATATTTGTTTATAACTTTGCATATATTTATGTAAAACTAAATATAAATACTCAAGTGAATATATATATATATATATATATATATATATATATATAACTAAATGTTTAAGGATATATAATTTTTTATAACTCTATATATATTATATGTATAATAACATATAACTATACACAATTTTATATTATTAATGTATAACCTATATTTAAATATATAATTAACAACATATATTTAATATACATTTTTATATATTAGTATACAAAATCTATTTTAGTATATCAAGACCTATACATAACTATATGTATAAATATATTAACTTATATGAACAAATATATATACATACATGTATAAATATAAGTTTAACTATACGTGTAAATATATGTATAACCACATGTAACTATATTTATAATTACATGTATAATGACATACAACATTAATTTTAAATTACATGTGTATAACTATATTTAAATATTTGTAAAACTAAATAAAACTTTATATAATAAAATATAACTATATTTTTAACTATTTATACATATATCTATCCATATATTTAAAACTATATATTTATTTATAATATTGTATACATTTATCTACAACTAAATTTAACTACTCGTATGAATATATATATATATAACTAAATGTTTAACGATATATAATTTTTTATAACTATATATATTATATGTATTCTAACATATAACAATAATTTTATCTTACTATATGTATAACTATAAAAACGTCATACATAACTATATTTAAATATATAATTAACAATATTTATTTAATATACATTTTTAAATATTAGTATAAAAAATGTATCTTAGTATATCCATACCTATACATAACTATATGTATACAAATATAAAATTATATGATAATATATATATACATACATGTATAAATATAAGTTTAACTATACGTGTAACTATATGTATAACTACATGTAACAATATTTATAATTATATGTATAAAAACATACAACACAATGTTTAACTATATGTGTATAACTATATATAAATATTCTTATAGCTATAAATAACTCTATATAGATAAATATAACTTTATTTTTAATTATGTATACATATATGTAAATCTATATAATTGTTTATAACTTTGTATAGATTTATTTATATTTACTTATAACTACTTGTATGCATATATCTATATATAATTATATGGTTAACTATATGTAACTATTTATAACTACATTTACTATATGTATCCAAACATATAATTATATATGGGATAATACTAATTTGGTGCACTAACTTGAAATTAAATGGTAAAAGATATAATATCAACAATATGTAAGCACATAGCAAGAGAGTGCCCGTTGATCAGGCTCATATATGGTATAATAAAAATAAGGGGCATACTCTTACCTAATCATAGCCCTTGTGCCTTTAGCTCAAATATGAAGTTATGTATGACAAAAGATGTAATATTTGATAGATTTATATAGAAGAAATTTTATTTTCTTTTATATAATTTTTTATTCTAACTCTGCACTCTGTCTCTCTCTCTCCCTCTCTAATTATTTCTGTCACTCTATTCCTCTTTTTCTTTATGTGTCATGCTCTCTCTCTTGTTATTTTCTTTCTCGCTCTCCTTTCTTGCTTGTTCTCTCTCCCTCCCCCTTCTCTCCATCTCCCTCTCTCTCTCTCTCACTTTCCATCTCTCTCCCTCTTCCTCTCTCTCACTTTCCCTCTTTCTCCTTCTCCCTCTTCCTCTCTCTCACTTTCCCTCTTTCTCCTTCTCCCTCTTCCTCTCTCTCACTTTTTCTCTCTATCCCTTTCACCATTCCTCTCCCCCTCTCTCTCCCTTTCACCATTTCTCTCCCCCTCTCTCTCCCTCCTTCTCTCTCTCTCCTCTCTCTCTCTCCGCTCATCTTCCCATTTCTCTGTCCTCTCTCTCTCCCACCTTCTCTCTCTCTCTCTCTCTCCCTCTCCCCCTTCAAACTTTAAATGTCTTTCTTTTTTTCTTTCCTTTCTTGTGTATCATCATATTTTGCTCCCTTTATCTAGTATTACTATGATATCTATTAATCTTTATTGTGCTACAAATGGTTTTATCTATTTATGTATATTCTTTAAATGCACTGCCTCGATATTCATGATATTTAATTTTTAAATAATAATTTATAAGAATTTTTATTTAAATATTAGTATATTTTGAAGTAATAGAATGGTTAATTCAAAAGAATGGTTGAGCATTAATTTTTGTAAATAAAACATGGAAAAATGAGTTTAGATCATCAGTTGATGTACAAAAGGTTTATTAATTGATTTTTAAATAAATATTTTTTGAGTGGGCTTGAAACTTTCATCAATTTTGCATGTAGTCAATCAAGATGGATGGATGGAAAAAAAATAAAGTGTTCAGGTATTCATCGCAAGCATAAGAATATCCATTTTCATGATGCAAACACTATAAGATACCATTTGGAAAAATATGGCTTTCTGCCAAATTATTTTGTTTGGATTTATCATGGAGAAAGTACAAAGGCTCTGAACATTGACCAAAATGAAGATACTGAATCATTTGCTTGTAGTGAAGTATCATCAAATACATACCATAGAATGATCACACAAGCTGCTGGTACTGACTTCAATATGAATTACATGGATGAACCACCTAATCCTTAAGCTTAGAAATTTTATGAAATGCTTAAAGCTAGAGATAAAGCATTGTGACTTGGTTATAAAACACATTCGCAATTGTCACTTGTGGTTCGACTTATGAGCATTAAGTCAGAAAATCATATGTCTGAGAAATTATTTGATCAGGTGACAGAACTGATGAAGAAGATTGTTCCGAATAATAATTTGATCACTAATAACTTTTACAACTCTAAGAAATTACTATGAGGAATGGATCCAAAAAAATTGATTGTTGTTTAAATGGATGTATATTATATTGGGGTAGTGATAGTGATTTTATTAGTTGTATGTTTTATGATCATCCTCGATTTAAAAAGGTACCTCGTGTTGTAGATATGCCACAAAAATTGAACGTCGTATTTAAGAAGATGTATTTTTTTCCATTAATTCCTCGATTATAGAGACTATATGCATCAAATACTATAGCAAATGTTATGAGGTGGCATTCTGAGAATGAGGCTGAAGAATATGTAATGCATCATCCATCAGATTCACTTGCTTGGAAGCATTTTAAATATTTACATCAAGATTTTGCAGCTGAAAGTCGAAATGTGAAATTGGGTCTCTACACTGATGGATTTAAGCTATTTGGGAAATCTGGACAACAGTATTCAATATGGCTAGTCATAGTGAGACCTTGTAATTTGCCTCCGAGGTTGTGTATGAAGGAACAATATATGTTTTTGTCAATATTAGTTCTAGGGCCAAAAAATTTTAAAGACATGCTGGATGTCTTATTATAGAGTTAAATCATTTGTGATATTTTGGCATTGATACATATGATATCTCAAAGAAGCAAAATTTCATTATATAGGCAGCCCTAATGTGGGTGGTAGGTGACTTTATTGCATATTCAATATTGTCTAGCTAGAGTACTGTAGGATGATTCACATTCCCATATTGCATGAAAAATTCCGATGCATTTACCCTCTAATTTAGTGGTAAACAATTTTGACTTTATTTCATATTTAAAGAATCATCCATTTTGAAGAAATAGAACTGCATTTTGAAAAAATAAAACTGTGATGACAGTTGCACCAGCAATTCATTTAGGAGATAATATTATTATAGAGATTCAGAGATTAGGTTTGAAGAGGGTAACTGAAAAAGATGTTACTGGAAGTAATGTACCAATATATAAAATATTTGGCGGGAGGAAATGTAGTATATTTTGGGACTTTCCATATTGGAAGTCCAATTTAATTCATCATAACTTAAATGTAATACATATTCAAAATATTGTATTTGAAAATGTTGTCAACATTGTCCTTAATGTAGACGGAAAAACAAAAAATACTTTAAAATCAAGATAAGAGCTGAATGATTACTGTCGGCATCCTTAATTCAAACTGAATGTGGCAACATAAAAATTTCTTTAAGCTTGTTACATTCTTGATAAGAATGCAAGATAGATATTGTGTGAATAGGTTAAAAATTTGAAATTCCATGATGGATATGTGTCAAAAATGGGTAGATGCATGGATATGAAGAATCTTAAGTCATTTGGGATGAAAAGTCATGACTGTCATGTATTTATGCAGAGATTGATACCAAAAGCATTATGTGAATTACTTCTCTTAAGTGTTTGGAAGGCCCTTATAGAACTTTGTTTGTTTTTCAAATAGCTAACTGTAACCACAATCAAAATAGATGACATGGTGAGGCTGAAGAATGACATTTCACTTATTATTTGTAAGCTTGAACGGATATTCCCACCAAGTTTTTTTAACTCAATGGAGCATTTGTCGGTCCATTAGGCATATGAAGCAAGGATAGTAGGGCCAATGCAATAAAGGTGGATGTATCCTTTTGAGAGGTGAATACATATAATTTGCTATGTTTTATTATTTTGTAGATAAAGTAATATTGTAATTTAATATAATTGAAACCTAACATTGTGGTTGTAGGTATCTTTGTAAGTTTAAAATGAATGTTAAAAATAAGGCAAAAGTTGAAGGTTTAATTTACAATTCATCTTTAGTAAAAGAAGCATCATCATTTTGTTCTTATTATTTTGAGGATTATGTTAATACAAAGTATAGAAATATGCTTCGTAATGATGAAGGCAATGTGATGGTAGAAGATGATTCTGTGAACAAACTATCTATCTTCAAGAACTCTTGAAGAATATTTGGAAGAGCAATAAAAAGATGTATGACAGATGAAGAGTACAAAGCAACCTGAAGCTATGTTTTACTTAATAGTGAGGAGGTTGCACCATATATTGAGCATGTTTTCACAAAATGGTTGCAGGTTTAATCTTAGTTTAATTTTATCTTTTAAATGAATTATTAAAAATTGATATACATTTTTTTCCCTCTTTTTATATTTGTGTAGTATTTATGTTGAGCAGTTAAAATATAGGCAACCAGTAATTTCTAGTAATGATATCGATTATATGCTAGATCCTAAATTTGTGAATTGGTTCAAACATTATGTGAGAATTATTAAGTTTTAAATTTTTAAATTATTTAATTTATTATTATCTTTTATTTGTTAATATTAATTTTTTAATTTATGTCACATGCAATTGATCCTTCAAATGAAGATTCAAATATTTTCATTCAGAATCTAAGTAAAGGCCCATTTAGATATGTGACAACCTATCATGAGTATTTTGTTAATGGATATAAATTTCACACAATCTGGCATGGTTCTTCTAAAATAACAATGAATAGTAGTGTATGCATTAAAGGCGCAGGTTATAGTATAAATGAGATTGATTATTATGGTCAACTCAAAGAAGCTATTGAGTTGGAGTATCCTGAACTTGAAAATAACATGATTGTATTATTTAAGTGGGAGTAGTTTGATCCCACACAAAATGTGGGCACAAAGATTCATTCGGATTATAAGCTATTGGATGTTAACCATAAACACATATATAATCGATGTGAGCCATTTATTATGGTAGTTCAAGCCACTCATGTATATTATTGTAGTTATCCGAGTTTATCTTGTGATAAGAGTGATTGGTGGGTGATTTGAAAAATCAAAGCTCCATCAAAATTTGAAGATCCAACATCACAATAAAGAAGTGCATAATTAGATATTACATTAGCATTCCAAGAAGATGACATAAATAATATTGTCCATGTGAATGTAGATGAAGATCCGGAAAATTATGTGACTCAAATAGTAGCATAATAGAAATTGAAGATGATCAATTTCTTTTTGAAGATGAGTTCGAACTTCTATCGGAATCAGACAAAATATCAGAAGATCCATTAGAGGATGATAGTGATGCCAATAATTAAATTGTTATAATTGTATTATAATATTAAACTATCAAAGAATGTTTATATTTTGTTGAAATTTATCGGTGTGTTTTATTCTAAAATGCATGCTTGTTCATCATATCTTTATTGTTTGTTCTATGTTTTATTTTGTATTGCAAATGGAGCCTAAAGGACGTGGTCATGGTGGAGGTGGACGTGGACACATAAATGAATCAAATTCTTCTAGTATGCTACATCATGTTCATTTCTATCACCATATCCAGACTTTAACATCACAATCACCATCTTCATTTTTATCAGCATCACCATCATTGATACCTCTACTATCACCTTTATCAGATGAAAGCCCACTACCCATTGTGCTTCCCTGCACACACTTTTGATCCATCTCTATCTTCTACACCACATTTTACACTAATAGTTCCCCCATTTACAAAACCAACGACATCATCAAATGATGTGCCTTCCTCTGTAGTCAGGGCAAAGTTAGAAATTGAGATTGTGGATGGGAGGTAAAAGAAATATGAAAAAAAGACTTGAAAAAAAAAATTTGATGTTTCTGTTAGTGGTTTTTTTATATTGTTATGATTTACTTTTTTCAATGTTATTTATTTATTCGTACAGTTTTATTCCATCTCACAAGTGTTCGACTATAATTACAAAGTCTTTCAAGAAAATGAATGATTCTAAAGCATTCTCCAGGAAGAAAGTTTCTGAATCAACAAAAGAGTCATATTTTAATGACTTTCAAGTAAAAATAAAAAAACAAACGCATTGAAAAATAATTATCATATTACTTAACTATTATGTTGGTTATTATTCAAGCAGTAAATAATAAAATTTTGTTGTTAATATAAATTCGTTTGTGAATTTTTTATATATAAATCAGTACACATGGGCACCCAAATTTGATGGAAAGATAAAGTCATTATGGGAGATCAAAGCTGCTATATGATATTCTGATTTTATTTATAAATTTAAGAATATCAAAGAAAGGTCTGATTTTATATCAGAGGATGACTGGCCCGAGTGGCTCAAGTATTGGGAGGAGCAAGATGTGAAGAACAAATTTGATATTGTCAGGAAAAATCGATGAAGTGAGGTAGCTAGACTAGGAACATGAAGCTGTCAACACACAGGAGGGTCAAAGTCGAGCATTGAGCATGCTCGAGATATGGTACACTTTTAAAATTTTAAACATTTATATATTTAGTGGTGGTCCTAATAGTCCAATAAATCAAATCTTTGCATGGTTTTATTAATTTTATTAATTTTTTTGATCATTTGTTTTTTAATGACTTAATAAAAATATATTCTAGGCGGGAGAATTGGGTCGAGATCCAAATTTTTATGAGATTTTTAGGAAGATGCATGTGAAGAAAGTGGATGGTTAGTTTGTTGATAACAAGTCTTAGATGATTGCTATAAGAACTTATTATATTAATAAGCTTTTATAATACTACAATACATTTTGAAAATTATTTGGAATGCAAAATATTTATTTAATTTTTGTATATCTACAGTAGTTTTTTTCTCTATTTTATATCAATACCTAATGACGGAACATGTGATAGTTGCTCATTAACAAGTTGAGCGTTCTATGGATCTTCAACCAAGTGACTATGATCCTATTTATTTGGAGACCATAAGAGGTCATAAGAAGCATCGAGTGTATAAAATTGGCTCGAAGGTAGTGGCATTTTGTTGTAACAATCGTGTTTTTAATTCATCTATCTTGGTAATGGTGGATGAGGTGGTCAAACAACAAACAATGGAAACAAATGAATGTATTGTAGTTATGGAGACCAAAATGAAAAAGAAGGATGAGTAGATATCTCATTTGAAGGAAGAAATATATAAATTAAAGAATAGAAGGATGAGCTTATATCTAATATTGTAGGAAGAAATATATGAAATTAAAGAATAGAAGGATGAGCAGTTTACTAATTTGATGGAAGAAATGCAAGAAATTAAAGAAATGAACGATGAGATGAATGAATTTAAAAATGTAATGCAATAGTAGATGTCCTATATGGAGTCAAGGTTAGCGGTATTGGTACAACAGATAGAATTCCGAAATCCAGCTGTGAAACCTCGTATGATAGGCAAGCATTCCCTACAAATTATGAGGATGATTTCGTATGAGAATTACTTCTGAACTATTCTTTATTTTTGTCTATCTGTAGCAAATAATTATGAAATTTTTTTGCAGGTTACAATTTTTTTAATTCTGGTTTAGTTATTTGCTTTTTCGATTAACCTAATTATGAATCTTTGCAGGACACATTATCTGAGACACATAAAAAAATTCTAATTTAGAGCATTCAGACATTACCACGGTCCTTCCAATGCATGGGTCCCATATTTACCAATTTTAGTTATATCAAAAGGAGGTCTAGCTTATTTTATTTTTATTATTCCTAAAACATTTTATTTTTGCACTCTCTTTCTCTCTAAATATAATTACTGGACATCTTTTGGATTTTTGTTAAAGCTGTATGACAATCAACTTTAATTTCTGTTTGTTCATGTCTATAATTATTATTTTTATATATCTATGAATATGGTTGTGTGTCTCCAAATTTTTTGGGTAGAGTTTTAGCTTAGTATAAGTAAGTAAAAGCCTATATTCAGTAGTGGAAGAAGTGGCACTAGCGGTAGTAGTGGCAGCAAAGGTTGTAGTAGTGGCAGCAACGGTAGTGGTAATAGTGGTGGCGATGGTGGCAGAGGCCGCATCAGTGGTAGCGGCGGTAGTAGCGGCAGCGGTGGCTGCAATAGCAGCAGTGATAGTAGTGGTAGCGGGCTCAGTAGAGGTAGTAGCGACATCAGTGGCAGTGGCACCAGATGAGGCAGTGACTGCATTAGCGGCAACGGTGGCATCAAAGGTAGCGGTGGCATCAGTGCCAGTTGGGGCTACAATGGCAGCATCGGCAGTGGAGGCAGCAGCGGCGTCATCGGCAGTGTTAGCAATAGTGGCAGTGGCGGTAGTAGCTGCAGCACCGGCAGTGGCGGCAGCAGCTACAGCACTAGCATAGGTGGCAGCATCGGCAGTGCAGGTAGAAGCAGTAGAAGTGGCAGCAGTTGTAGCGGCAGTAATAGGAGCAGCGGTAGGAGCGGCAGTGACTGCAGGAATGGCAGTAACAACAATAAATGCAGTATCTATGTATGTATTTAGTCAGTATATACGTACATAAAATACTGCAGTATTTTATGTACGTATATACTCAGTATATATGTACTCAATATATATGTACGCATAATACTATAGTTTATATGTACATATACTATAGTAATATATGTACGTGTGAAATGCTAGTATATATGTACATATTTACTGCAGTAATATATATTTATCAAAATATAGTTTTTTTTTATTTATTTTGATTTGATTGAGTGGTATAAATTTCTTACAGATATGGTACTGCATTGTTTCCCATACGAAGCTTGTATGGGTGAAAATATTTTTCACATATATGACGTACCATGACTCGGACAACTTTTTCACAGTAGAAATATGGTGATCGGAGGAGCAGAGGGAGAGAAAGCAACGTCAATATATGGATAGATTATACTCTATGCATAGTCGGTAGATACATTGATTAATAAGATGTAATATAATTTTGTTATTTTTTTGTTTTAGTTATTTAATATAATGTATTAGAATAAGTTATTAAATGAATTTTTTTGTTTAATTTAAAAATTTCATTTATAGTTTCTGTTTTTATTCAATTTAATATAAAAATATTAAATTATTTAATTAAATTTTTGTGGAAGCTATATGACAATCAACATTAATTTGTGTTTGTTTATGTCCATAATAACTATTTTTTTATATCTGTAATTATGCTTGTGTATCTCTGAATTTTTTGGGTAAAGTTTTAGCCTTTATAGGTATGTAAAAGCTTATTATCAGTAGTGGTAGCAGCAGCAGCAGTGGTAGTGATGATAGTAGTGGCAGTGGTGATAGCGGCAGTGGCAGTGGTAGTAGCAGAGGCGGCATCAATTGCAATGGCGGTAGTACCTACATCAGCAGCAGCAACACCGATCACTACTACGGCAGCATCAGCACTGGCCACGCAGTAGCTGCAATGAAGGAAGTAGCAGCAGTAGCGACAATGGTGGCATCGGCAGCATTCGCGGTAGTTGCGACATCACAGGCAGCGATGACACTGGAGGCAGTGTCAGCATCAGCGCCAAGGGATGCAACAGTGGTGGCAGCCACAGTAATGGCGGAAGTACTGGTAGTGGCAGTGGCAGCTGTGCCAGTAGTGCTAGTGGTGGCAGCGATGGCAGCGATGGCAACAGAGGCTACGGCAGCAATGGCAGCAACAGTGGAAATAGAGGCAGCACCGGTAGCAACAGTAGCACTGGTAGCACCGACAACAATGGTAGCATCGGTAGCGTCAGTACACCGGCAACAGCAGCACACCAGCAGTGGCATCAGCAACGGCAGCAAAGGTAGTGGCAGTGGTAGTAGCGGCAGCAACAGTGGCAGTAGTGGTAATGGCAGTGGCGGCGCGGCAGCGGTGGCAGAGGCAACAGCAACAGTAGTGACGGCAACAGCGACAGCAGCCACGGCAACAACGACAGTAGCCATAGCAACAGCGACAACAGCCACAACAGCACTGACAGCGACGACGACAGCGGCGATGGTAGTAGTGGTATTGGCAGCAGCGGCAGCAGCGGCAAGGATAGCAGGAGCAGTAGTAATGGAAAAAATGTGGTATATACATATGTATATAGTTAGTATATTAGTAAATATAATTCTATATTATTTTATTTACATATATATTGAGCATATATGTACTCAGTATATATGTACGCATAATACTATAGTTTATATGTACATATACTGTAGTAATATATGCACGAGTTAAATGCTAGTATATTTGTACATATTTACTATAGTAATATATATTTATCAAAACATAGTTTTTTTAAATTTTTTTTGATTTGATTGAGTGATTTAAATTTCTTACAGATGTGGTATTGAATTGTTTCACATAAGAAGCTTGTATAAGTGAAGAGTTTTTTACTAGACATTACGCACTATGACTCAGATAGCCTCCTCACAGTAGAAAGATGGTGATCAGAGGAGCTGAGGTACAAAAAGCAATGACAATGCACAAATATATTATACTTTATGCACTGTCGATATATACATTGATGAATAAGATCTAATAAAATTGTGTTATTTTTTTGTTTCAATTATGTAAAATATTGAATTAGAATAAGTTATTAAATAATTTTATTTTTTGTTTATTATAAATTATTTATAGTTTCATTTTTTATTTAATTTGATATAAAAAAAATAAATTATTTAATTATAAAATTTTAAAATAAATTACATTCTGAAAATATTTTCGAAATTAAAATAGCTAGGGAAAAATCTATTGCTAAATTAGCGAAGGAAAAATCCCTAGCTAATTTAGCAAGGGAATTCTTTATTTTAGCAAGGGTTCTTTATTTTAGCAATGGATATTTCCGTCGCTAAATTTATTTAGCTAGAGACCATTTACGTCGCTAAAATTTAGTGACCAGCACTTTAGCTTGAGAATCTTTCGGTGCTATTTTCATTTAGAGACAGAATAACTTATTTAGCTTGCTAATTTAGCTATACAATTTATATTTTTTAGCAAAATATTTTCCGTCACTAAACTTTTAGCCAGTGACATTTTCCCTCACTAAATTTTATCGACCAACACTATAGATAGGGAACCGATCCATTGTTAATCCATTGCTATATCCATTGCTATATGAGATTTTTTTTGTTGTGTTGTCTATTTATCTCTCTATTTGCCTAATTATCTTTTTATTTATTTATCTATCTTTCTATTTCTCAATCATTCTATCTGACTATGTATCTATATGTCTATCTATATATATGTATATCTATCTATCTATCTATATATTTATATATCTATCTATATATCTGCCTATCTATCTATCTATCAATATATATTATACATATATAAATATCTATCTATCTATCTCTCTGGCTATATATCTATATGTCTATCTATTTTTCTAGGTTTCTATGTGCCTATGTATCTATCTATCTAACTATCTCACTGTATATCTTTATATCTATCTATCTATCTATCTATTTGTCTATCATTCTATCTATCTGTCTATATATCAATATATATATATATATCTATCTATCTACCTATCTTTCTATCTATATTTCAATCAATCAATATATCTATCTTTTTATCTATCTCTCCGTCTATCTATATATCTAACTATCTTCCTATATATCAATCTATGTATCTATCTGTCCATTTGTCTATTTATTTGTTAATTATATTCAATATTTTATCTAACAATTTATATATCTATCTGTCTATCTATTTACTATATATCAATATGTCTATCTATTTGTGTATCGATCTATCTATATATCTTTATATTAATCTATCTATGTATATACTATTTGTTTATCATTCTTCTATCTTTTTGTCTATCTATATATCTATCTATCCATCTCTCTAACAATATAACTAACAATCTAACTAACCATCTATCTGTCTACCTATCCGTATATCTATCTATCTGTCTGTCGACTGTCTGTCTATCTATCTATCTATCTAATATCTATATGAGTATACATCATTCTAATATGTATCTATCTATATACTAATCTATAATCTATTTATATATCTATCTATCATTTTGCTTATCTATCGGTCTATCTATCTGTCTAACTATCTATCTATGTCTATCTATCTATTTATCTTTCAATCTATTATATATTTATGTATCTATCTATCTATCTATCTATCTGTCTATCTATTTATATTTTATTTATCTATCTGTCTATCTATTTCTCATTAAATGTGTCTATATACCTATCTATCTATCTATCTATATACAATAAGTCACTATCTTTATCTATTCGCCAGTATATATGTCAATCTATATGACTATTTATCTGCCTATCTATTTATCTATATATCTGTCTATCTATCTAGCTATCTATCTGTGTATATACATGTCTATATATATATATATCTATATCTATCTATCTCCTATCTATCTATCTATTTATTAGTCTAACTATATGGCATTCTCTATATATACCTACCTACCTATTGTCTATCTATCATTCTTTAAATATATCTATTATTTATTCTATAAACCTATCTATTTGTGTATCTATCTATTTGTCTATTAATCTATCTGTCTCTCTATCTATCTATTTATCTTCTACCTACTATCTATCAAAACAATCTATCAATTTGTCTATCTATTTATCTATCTAAACATATCTTTCTTCTATCTATCTATTTGTATACCCGTGACTATTTTTCTATGTGTCTTCTATCTATCTCTCTACTCTGTCATCTATCTGTCTGTCTATCTATCTATTAGTCTATCTATTTGTCTTTCTATCTATCTATTATATATCTGTCTAGCTATCTATCTATCAATCTATCTTTGTATTTGTCTATCTTTCTATTTATCTATATATTAATTATTATCTATCTCTCAACAATTAATCAATCTATCATCTATCTTTCTATTTATCTAGTTGTCTATCTTCTAGTCTATCTATCTATCAATCTATATGTCCTTCATTTATCATTCTATATATCTATCTATTTTTCTATCAATCTGTCTATCTATTTGTCTATCTTTCTAATAATCTATCGATCTATCTCTTCTCTCTCTATCTATCTGTTTATATATCTATGTATCTGTCTATTTATCAATTAATTTATCAGCTGACTATCAATCTGTTGAGAAAATTGTCTATCATATGTTTATTAATCTATCTATAATCTTTATATGAATCTATCTTGTTATCTATCTTTCTATCAATTTTTCTATTTTCTATCTAGCGATCAATCTATCTGTCTATTCTTTTTACGTACCTATCTAACTATCTATTGTTTGTTTGTCTTTATGTCAATCTTTTGTCTGTTTGTTTGTTAATATGTCTATTTGTCAATCAATCAATCAATCTATTTGTCTACCTATCTACCTATCTATATGTCTATATCTATTATCTATATTTCTATCTATTGTCTATTATATATATCATCAATCAATCTATCTATCTCTCTATCAATCTATAGATCGATCTATCTATCTATTTATCTATTTATCTTCTATCTGTTTATCTATCTATTTTATTTATCTATATTGTGTCAATCTATAAGTTTATCTATCTGTGTTTCCCTTTTCTATCTATGTCTATTGATTTGTCTTTCTATTTATCTATTTATCTATCTATCAGTCTATCTAATTATCTGTCAACCTCTCTATCTATCTATCTCTCTGTCTATCTACTTTTAAAACTAAATATCTATCTGTCTGTCTATCTTTTTATCTTTCTATCTTTCTATAAGTCTATCTATATGTCTACTTACTATTTGTATATATGTCTATCTATCTATCTATCTATCTATCTATATCTCTATATATCTGTCTGTCTATCTGTATGTCTGTTTAATATCTATCTTTTTGCCTTTCTATTTGTCTATCTATCTATCAATATATCTATTCTATCTATCTATTTATCTACCATTCTATATATTTGTCTATCTCTTATGTCTTCTATCTATTTATTTATATATCTATCTAACTATATGTCTATCTATTGAATTTACTAATTTATCTATATATCTCTCTAACTATCTATCTATTTGTCTATCTATTTGATTATCAATTTATC
>JAREIK010009571.1:0-44426 GCA_029783825.1 Sapria himalayana
TTAATCCAGGACAAAGCCTCGTAGACGCTCAACACCTCAGCCTCCAGAAGCGAAAGACTCAAAAAAACTGGTCCAGAACCAGCTGAGATAAACCTCATTCGAAGAATCACGCAAAATACTACCACATCCCGACAAGGCTCTATGCCGATCAACAGCTGCATCAACGTTTAGTTTAACCAAGCCATCCTTAGGCTTTTCCCATTTAATTGGGTATGGGGCTGCTGGAGGGTTATGGCCACAAAGCTGAAGCCTGAGTTTTTGTGCTTCCTACCACTAAGACATCGTTTTGCTAGCTATCTGGAGTCTGTAGCATGCCGACCAACTCAAGCTCTTCCACACCTTGTTCCGATTTAACCAGAGAGCTCAGCAAATCATGACCAATACGTGCCATAGAACAGGAATTGCTAACACGAGTAAACCATGCCATTAATGATTCAACACTGCCTGGAACCGGGATAGGGGTGAGCATCGAACATGTAGAAATTATCAAAAATGTATAATTGATTGATTGTTTTCCATTAAATAACTTGTAATATAAATAGTATAAATTGAATCAAGAATTCAAAGAATAAATCTGGTAACTAAATCAAAACTGGGCATAGTTAAAAACTAGGATCAATCTAAATATTACATATTTGTTGATAGGGTTTGAAAAATAAGGCTCGCAAGCCCACACGCCAGGCCCAAGAAAGAGGTCAGCCCAACGAAACACGCAGGCCCACTCGCTAAACCCCAAAGGAGAGACATGCCCAATGAAGCATTCAGGCCTTTTTACGCCAGCATTCAAGTCTTTTGGGGCCAGCCCAGAATGAAGGTCCAATCCGCTTTGCCCAAAAGCCGGATTATGGTAAGTCTTCCAGAGATAAGGGAAATAGAATAATCCCCAATAATATATTATCCTGCAAATCCAACCAAATCTCACCAATAAGGAAAGGAAAATAATAATAGCTCATCATCAAGCCGGATCCCCCAATAAGGAAGGAAGATTATTCCAAATAAACTGCTATTTCTATATCCTTTACCAAATCCGATATCGATAATAAACAAGAAATATCTCATCCAATGGGAATGAATCCTAATCACAATCCAACTGGTAGAACATCTACTATAAATACAAGGCCACCCCATCGGTGAAAGGTACGCATACTCATACGCAGACATACGCAACACATTCGCCCTCTAAGCAGTCTCTCTTTTCTCTCAGAAAGAAATTGACTTAGGCATCGGAGCGGCCACGGGCGAAGCCCTTGCCGACCCCCCCTTCTTTCTTGTTTTTGCAGAGGAGTGCTACGTCCAGAGTCTGCAGACCAACAGTGCAGCGATCCTACCTCAGCCTAGACGATCCAGGAGCCTGCATCCCAGCCCGCCAACAATCCAGGTCTGACCCAACGACCCCTACACGCTCCAGCCCAGTTCCGGTTTGAAAAAAGCATCATCAGTTGGCGCTGTCTATGGGAACGACAGTTCCTTTACAAATATAACTGATTTCTCAGTTACTTATGGTATCGACACGGAACACAAGCAAAAGCAACGCTAATCCTCCAAGGATGCAGGACTAACCAGGCAACGCAGACAGTCAACCTCCCGGCACGTTAGAAGCAATGCAAGCTAACACGAACGAGGTGGAGGCGCTCCGCCTCACCAACCAACGCCTGCTAGAAGAGTTAGAGCAACTTACTAGGCAGATGCAATGTCCACGGGAGACAAGACGAGCTCAGGAAGGTTACAACTTCCCTCCCCCTGAGGAGCAGCACAATCTCGACATTCCCCGAGGTGCTGAAGAAGAAGCAGAGTCTAACCGAGCCATGGGGCATGGACCACAATTAGCCCCTGAAGAGGAAGGCAACGAAGCAACACTTGGAGAGCATGTCAGGAACGGAGAACTGCGCCACCCTCAGCCAGGAGCAGGAGAACAATCATGGGAGCAGAGGTTCAAGAGCCTCCAGCAAGAGCTCAGCCGTGTGAAGGAAGTGGTGAAAGGACGCGCTCTTGAAACTATGGACACCTTGGTACAACAAACTGAGTCACCCTACACAGCCGAGGTGCTCCACTTCCCCCTTCCAGCCAAGTTCAGATTGCCACAGGTGGAAGCGTTCGATGGTACCAGAGATCCCGTCGATCATCTCAACACTTACAAAAACCAAATGGAGCTGCATGGGTATCAAGATCCGGTGCGATGCAGAGCTTTCGCTATCACCCTAAAAGGCCCAGCCTTTGCATGGTTCAATAGACTTCCACTGCCGTCAATCTCCTCATTCAGAGAGCTATCAATTGCATTCCTCTCTCACTTCATTGGGGCCAGGACGTATAGAAAGCCAAGTTATCATCTACTGACCATCAAGCAGAGCTCGCAAGAAAGCCTGAGGTCTTATGTCCAAAGATTCAATGCCGAATCTCTAAAGGTAGATATACCCGACGAGAAGTTCGCGATCACTGCATTCATTGCTGGCTTAGGGGTCCAATCGAAAGACTTGATGTTTTCCATCTCTAAAAATCCCCAAGCAAGCATGGATTAGGTGCTCGCAAAAGCAGAGAAGTATATTAACGGTGAAGAAGCCCTCATATCCAAGAAAGAGAGCTCTTCCACTCATAAAGAAAAAAGCGGGACAGACAAACGACGAGGACGAAGCCCCAAAAGACAAAGCGACCAGGAAAGGTCTTCAAAGAAAAATGGAGAACGATCCCCAAAAAGGCGTGGGAACCTTAGAGATCGTCTAGGTCCATCGCAATCCGAAAGACGACGATGTTATTCGCCGCAGCGTTTCACCCCCTTAACAGCCTCAGTATCACAGGTCCTGCGCGAAGTACGAAACGAACAGTTCCTGAGGTGGTCAACTCAAATGAAGTCAGACCCCGCAACAAGAGACAACTCCAAGTACTGCGAGTTCCATAGGGACTACGGACACCGCACGGATGACTGCATACAACTCAAGAGAGAAATAGAGTACTTAATACGGCGCGGGTACCTCCGACGCTTCATATCCCCTGAAAATCAGGCTCATAATCAAGCTCAGAACCAGGCCCCGCCTTAGAAACCACCACCTCGGCAGACGACGACTCAGCACTAACAACCCCTAGGTGAAATCCAGGTAATCTCAGGAGGATTCGCAGGAGGAGGGGAATCTAACTCAGCTCGGAAGACCCATCTACGCAGCATCAAGTCAACAGAGATAGCGGAAATACAAGCAGTGTCTAAACTACCGCGGCTCGACACGTCCATCACATTCTCTTACTCAGATCTGGAGGGATGCCAACACCCTCATGACGACCCACTGGTAGTTCGCGCAGTTGTAGCCAACAAAACAGTTCATCGGGTCCTAATTGACAATGGGAGTTTAGCTGATATCGTCTTTGCGTCAGCCTTCGATAAAATGGGCATCGTAAGGGAGAAACTAGAGCCCGTCAACACTCATCTGCGGGGGTTCTCTGGGGAAAAGGTATTACCTCTAGGCTCAATACAATTGATACTCACCTTGGGAGATCCCCCATGCCAGGCGACGACTACGGCAAGATTCCTCGTCGTAGACGCCCCGCCTGCTTATAACATGTTGCTAGGCAGACCCTCTCTCAATGCAATAAAAGTCATCCCTTCCGCATACCACATGATGATCAAATTCCCTACCGTAAACGGGATAGGAATGGTTCGAGGAGATCAACGAGTGGCTAGGGAATGCTACTCAGCATCCATGAAACAAAAAACGGTCGACAACATATACTTGGACGAGTTCGATATGCGTGACGAGGTACTCACTGATGAGTACAAAAACTCATGAGATTTTTAATCCATTTTTCTTAGTTTATAATGAGAATAACGTTGAATTGTTGGCAGAAAACTGATAATTGAATCAAATTCCAATTTGCAGGAAAATACAACAGAAAATCAAATTTTAGCAGACATCATAAGAAATCAACCTGCAGCAGAATTGAAGTCAAAACTGGAAATTAAGTTGCGACAGGAAGTGCAGTTTCCAGGCAATTCCAAGTCACGACATCAACAAATTTGGCTTTGAAGAAGAAACTGAAGAGTGAACAAGTGAAGTCGTGACCTGAAGAAGGAAGTTGAGACAAAATATGACTTGGTCGAGATTGAAAGAAGCAGTCAAATGCAGAAGTTCATGTCGCGACATCATTGCGATGTCGCGACACCAAAAGAAGATAAATGATGTCGTGATACCACCATGAGGTCGCGACAAGGAGCTATCTACAAAGCCACAAGAACAGCCTTCTCAAGTAAAGAAGTCGCAACTAATTTTGAAAGAAAGGACTTGATGTCGCGACCTTGACAATAATGAAGAATAACACCAAGGTCGCAACATAAACTCCAAATCAGACGACCAAGAATGAATGAAGAAGCATACATGATGTCGCGACACCACTTCGAGGTCGCGACATAATTGAAGGTTTAGCAGTAGACATGGAGGTCGTGACACTGAATAGAAGTTGCGACAAAAGATTTTCAAAGAGACTGAACATAGACGTCGCGACAGTTAGAACAGCTAGAGATATCAAACACTGAATCAAAAGATGTCGCGACGTCCTTCAGAGGTCGCGAGATCAGTTGCAAAGAATAGAGGTCGCGACATCATTTAGCTGTCGCGACATCAGATCCAAGAGATGCTGAAAACAAGTCACGACAAAATAAGAGCTCATAAGCATAACATTGAAGTCGCGACGTATGATTGAAGTCGCGACATCAAAAGAGCTCACAATGCAGAAAGGTGAAGTCGCGATGTATGACTGAAGTTGCGACATCAAAACAGGTCATAAGCAGAACAGTGAAGTCGCGACGTGAAAGAGAGGTCGCGACATCAAGTCAAGGTCGCGACGCACAAATGGAGTCGCGACATGAACAAACAAATGGGCCAGTTATTTTGAAACCTAAAAGGAAGTGCATCGAAGTTAGGGCCCAACTCAGAACCCTATAAATAAGCAGCTGCTACAGAAGGAAAGCAGCTCTTGGCGGCTCAGAAAGAGAAGTCTGGGTAGCCGAAGGCTCGTGTATTTTAATTTTCTGTTTCTTTTTCTTTGTTTTGCTGTTATTTTAGATTAGATTAGAGTAGATTGTTATTTCATTTTGAATTTCTGGATCTGGATGTTAGTTGTTGAAGTTGAAGCTGAATGCAGAATGTTATTTTCTTCAAATTACTGCCTGGTTCGTTTGAAGTCCAAACAAATTTTGGAATTCGAACTTCCAGTTTCGGATTTACAGTAGTTCTTTTGATCAGGGAGCTACCGTTAGTGTAATGAAGTAATTTAGAAACCCAGCTTCCGTTGAATTTACTCTGTTGTTAGAATTTATCTTTCCTGCATAAATTTATCAGAGTCTACTGAACTTCAGTCTTGAATCTGCTTGCTGGTTTTGTTTATTTTTGTATCTGATCCAAATATCAGTGTCCTATACCTGTAATAGGATTGTTTCATGCTCTGATTTCCAGGAGGCCCTCTGAGTGACACAGAGAAGGCATTCCTGAGAGTATTGAACAATTTCTCAAGGGTATGCGAACCTAATATTGGGGATCTAATGGGCTTTGTGAATTCTAATCGATAAATCTTCTTCTCACTTGAAACCGAGAATGAGTTGAATGACTTATCAATTAAAATGAGCAGAGAGTTCGCCTCGATTCGAACAGTAAGTTCAATCCCGTGTTAGCAAGGATCTAATCAAGGAAAGAATGAACTGTTCCAATTTTGAGGATGAGAAACCAGTATAGTGTAAACCCATGCTTAGCCTATGTCTTAGGAGCTAAGGTTTACAGTCCATGTTCTGGGTATGAAGTATTGAAAAAGAAAAATACCCAGAACAAGGCAACTCAGATTAAAAGTAGTTATCTAATCCTCTGTCTTCGAAAGAAACAGGGAAGATTAGATGATGAAATGTGTCATTAAGGAGAGATCCACATGGCATTACCATTCTTCCTTGGACGGATTCTAAATCTGAGGTTCATGAAGCAAAGTTACAGAGTTGTCTGCAGGAATTGATGTTTCACAATAGCTTGTATTTTCAATGCTCCCTTTAAAAGCTAACTGATCAGTCTATTTCTTTAATTTTTTTATTTTAGTTTAAGCATTATTTCATTTTGTTCTTAGTTTACATATCTTTATTCTTTATTATTTTAAAGGTTGCTAGGATATATCAATTGCATATCATAGTTCCAAATAGTATAGAGCTTGAGTAGTCAGGGTAGTTGATTGAGAATTCTTGAGATCTCTGTGGGATCGATATCTGGACTTAAATCCACTTTATTACTTGTTCGACCTGTACACTTGCAGAATCATGGATCAAAACCAGAAAGAAATTTATCTACTCTTAAGGAAACCGTTTTTAATCAGTATAATTGCAAAGAAATATAACAAACAAGTTTCATGGCATTATTGCTGGGGATTAGATAATAGTCCTTGGGTAATAACGCTATAAATTTGTGTTGATGTTTTGATCCATCACTCACACTTACATAGTGGGAGAATAGACTACGAACAAGTTTTTGGCGCCGTTGCCGGGGATCGAAAGAATTAATTAGATCAATATTCTGACGAAAGAAGGAAATACTAATTTGGACATTTTTAAGAAAAGAACAAAAATAGCTTTTCAAGCAGTGACTACATTAGTCACTAATTTTTAACAAGCCATGTTGAAAATATTTGTTAGGTTTGACTAATCCTATTAATATGAGTATGCTTTTATTTCAGGAAAACCTTTAATGCATAGGAAACAGGGATCTGACCTGATTCCAGCAGACACTGAATTGGAGAGAACGCTCAGGAGCTTAAGAAAGACAAAAAGAGCAGAAAACGCAGCTATGGCAGAAGAGAGACATGACCAAACAGAGGAACAGAGGACAGCAGCCAGAAGACCCCCCATTACTGACACAATGGAGGATTTCTGGAGGCCTATTATTCAAGAAGAGTATTCTGCAATCAGACAGCCTACAGTGGATGCAAACAATTTTGAACTAAAGCCAGCCTTAATTACAATGGTTCAGCAACATCAGTTTACTGGTCATCCCACCGAAGACCCAAATGAGCACCTGGGAAGATTTCTCAGGATGGCTAATACAGTGAAGCTGAACGGTGTGAGACCAGAGGTGATAAAACTACATCTCTTCCCATTTTCTTTGAGAGACATAGCAGCCACATGGTATGAATCATTACCATATGGTTCTGTTGATACTTGGGAAGAGTTGGTAGAAGCTTACTTAGGCAGATTCTTTCCCCCATCTCTCACTTCAGAGAGACGAAGAGAGATAATTGTATTCCAACAAGGGGAAGATGAGAGCCTGTATGTCGCTTGGGAAAGATTCAAAAGATTGCTGAAGAGGTGCCCAATGCATGGAATAGACTTGAAGACCCAGATGGATATAGTGTATCACGCTCTGAATGATACATCCAAGGGTATTATCGATGCTTCATGCTGTGGAGCATTCAAGCGAAAAAGTGCTGAAGAGGCAAGAGATCTGATAGAGGACCTGGCAAAATGCAATATGAAAGCTCCATCTGAGTTTTCAAGAGGTAGTAGCAGAGGAAAAGGGGTCATAGAGCTGAGCAAGATGACAGCCATGGAGGCTAAGTTGGATGCTATAATGCATAGGATGGACAAACAAGAGAGGAAGATGCACACTGCTCATGAAATAGGAGCAGTAGAAAGAGAATTGATGAGAAGAAGTGCTGATGTGCCAACAGAAGAAGATTCTTATGGTGCTGAGGAGGTTAAGTACGTGAACGAGCAAAGAAGTTATCATTTCAAGCCAAATCCTAACCTGCCCATACACTACAATCCAGCACTGAGGAACCATGAGAATTTCTCATATGGTGGAGGGGCATTACATGGCCCAAGGCAGGGACAACATCCTCAACAAGGATATCAGCAGCCACCAAGGTTCCAGCAGCAGCAGCAAGGAGGTGAGGGCAGAAATGAATACCAGGGTCAGAGGAGAACCCAACCATTTGAGGAACAAATGCTGCAGTTCATGGGGGATAACAAGAGGCTATTACAATTCCATGAACAGAAACTATCTGACTTGGAAACTTTCAAGTCTGATACCCAGATGTTTCAGAAGAATGCTAGTGCTTCACTGAAAAATCTAGAGACACAAGTAGGGCAATTGGCCCTGAATATGCCAAATCAGAACAAGGGAACATTCCCTAGTGACACCCAGAAGAACCCTAAAGACTGCATGGCAATTCAATTGAGAAGTGGGAAGGATTTGAGCAGCAACGGAAAGACAGATAGAAAAGAAGAGACTGAGGCAGAGAAAGAAGAGACTGAAAAGAAAGAAGAGAAGAACAGCCTGATTGAACAGATGAAAGGAAGAAATGACCAGAAAAAGAAAGAAGGAGTACCAGCTTATACTCCTGCAGTGCCATTCCCACAGAGACTTCAGAAGTCAAAAAGAGAAGAACAGTTTTCTAAATTCTTGGATCTTTTCAAGAAAATAGAAATAAATATCCCATTTGCAGAGGTGATCAGTCAAATGCCTCTTTATGCAAAATTTCTGAAGGAGGTGCTGAGCAAGAAAAGAAAGATAGCTGAGGAGGGTATAGTTAACTTGACTGCTTCATGCAGTGCCATTATCCAACAGAAGCTCCCAGCAAAGATGAAAGACCCTGGCAGTTTCACTATTCCCTGTTCTATAGGGAAATGTGAGTTCAAGAAAGCTTTATGTGACTCTGGAGCAAGTATAAATTTGATGCCTCTATCAGTTGTGCAGAGACTTAGTTTGGGGGAACTAACCCCAACAGCAATTACATTACAGATGGCTGATAGATCAATGGCACAACCAGAGGGCATTCTGGAAGATGTACTCGTCAAGGTTGGGAAATTCATTTTCCCAGTAGATTTTGTTATCATGCAGATGGAGGAAGATCCTCAAGTTCCTCTGTTGCTGGGAAGACCTTTCTTAGCAACAGGAGCTGCCTTGATTGACGTACAGAAAGGTGAACTGACACTCAGAGTTGGGAATGAAGCAGTGCATTTTAATATTAATAGGAGTCTGGAACATCCTAATGTAGAGGAAGACAGTTGTATGGCTGTAAGAAGCAATAGCCTTCTCAATGATGAAGTGAATTCTGATTGTATCATTCAAAACTCTATCAATGAAATTGAGATGAATTTTCAGTACCTTGAGAGCTTTGATTGTGAAGTTCTGCCTTCAAATTTGTTTAATAATGAAACAGTCTCGAGTATAAATGAAAACAGTCAAGATGAAGTGAGCAGCCAGACACAGCAAACTCATGGGCAGGAAACTAGTGCAGAAGGGTTAACATTGAAGGAGTTGCCCAGTCATTTGAAATATGAGTTTTTAGAGCCAGAAAAGAGAAAAACCAGTTATCATATCAGCTGCATTGACTGAAGCTGAAGAACAGAAGTTGCTGGTAATTTTGAGAAAATACAAGGAAGCGATTGCTTGGTCAATTGAAGATCTGAAGGGTATCAGTCCCTCTATTTGTATGCACAAAATATTGCTGGAAGATAATGCAAAAACTTCTGTTGAGCATCAAAGGAGGCTGAACCCAGTCATGAAAGAAGTTGTCAGAAAAGAAGTTCTGAAATGGTTAAATGCAGGTTTTATATATGCTATATCAGACAGTTCTTGGGTAAGCCCAGTACATGTGGTTCCCAAGAAAGGTGGATTCACTGTAATCAGAAATGAAAAGAATGAACTTATTCCTACAAGAACTGTGACAGGATGGAGGGTTTGTATCGACTACAGAAAATTGAATACTGCAACCAGAAAGGATCATTTTCCCCTACCTTTCATCGATCAAATGCTGGATAGGTTGGCAGGACACCCTCATTTTTGTTTTCTTGATGGATACTCTGGATATAACCAAATAGCTATTGCACCTGAAGATCAGGAGAAAACCACTTTTACATGCCCATTTGGTACTTTTGCTTTTAGAAGAATGCCATTTGGACTGTGTAATGCTCCTGGTACCTTCCAAAGATGCATGATGTCTATATTTTCTGATCTAGCAGAAGAAGTTATGGAGATCTTCATGGATGATTTTACAGTGTATGGATCCAGTTTTGAACAATGCCTGCATAACCTGGGGACAGTACTTCAAAGGTGCAAAGACAAAAATCTAGCTCTGAATTGGGAAAAATGCCATTTTATGGTTACAGAAGGGATTGTCTTGGGGCACATGGTTTCTGCAGCAGGGCTTGAAGTAGACCAAGCAAAGGTTTCAATTATAAGAGACCTAATGCCACCCACTACAGTCAAGGGAATCAGAAGTTTCTTAGGACATGCTGGATTTTATAGAAGATTTATCAGAGATTTCTCAAAAATTGCTAGACCACTATGCAGATTGCTGGAGAAAGATAGTAAGTTTTATTTTGATGAATCCTGCCAGAAAGCATTTGAAGAAATCAAATCCAGACTAGTGGAAGCTCCCATCATGGCAAAACCAGATTGGAACAGAGAATTTGAGATCATGTGTGATGCCAGTGATTTTGCAATGGGAGCTGTATTGGGACAGAAAGATGAAAAAGTGTTCAAGGCCATCTACTATGCTAGCAAAACCTTTAATGAAGCACAAGAAAATTACTCTACTACTGAAAAGGAGATGCTGGCAATAGTGTTTGCATGTGAAAAATTCAGGCCATATATTTTGGGGTCCCATGTTGTTATACACACTGATCATGCAGCAATTAAATATTTAATGGCAAAGAAGGAAGCAAAGCCAAGATTGATCAGGTGGGTATTATTGTTGCAGGAATTTGATTTAGAAATTAAAGACAAGAAGGGCAGTGACAATGTGATAGCTGATCACTTGTCAAGAGTAGAGGAACCCACTGTACAAGAAAAAGGAAGAGAAATAGCAGAAAATTTTCCAGATGAGCAGTTATTTCAGCTGTCACTCCAATCACCCTGGTATGCTGATATTGTGAATTTCTTAGCTTGTGGAATTATGCCACCAGAATTCAGCTACCAGCAGAGAAAAAGTTAAGGACTGACAGCAGGTACTACATCTGGGATGATCCATATTTGTTTAAAAGAGGAGCTGATCTGATTATAAGGAGATGTGTACCAGAAAGTGAGCAAAGCAAGATTTTACAAGAATGTCATGCATCACCTTATGGAGGACACTTTGCAGGAGATAAAACAGCCCACAAAATTCTTCAGTCAGGATTTTACTGGCCTACGATTTTTAAGGACTGTTTTGAATGGGTAAAGTTGTGTGATCAATGCCAAAGAATGGGAAATATCAGCAAAAGGCATGAGATGCCCCTGCAAGGTATCCTGGTGGTGCAATTGTTTGATGTATGGGGAATGGATTTTATGGGGCCTTTTCCAGTTTCATTTGGAAATATATACATACTCCTAGCTGTGGATTATGTATCAAAATGGGTAGAAGCAGCAGCTTGTCCTAAGAATGATGCCAATACAGTTGTGGGGTTTTTACAAAGAAATATTCTTAGCAGATTTGGGACACCCAGAACTATAATTAGTGATGGAGGAAGCCATTTTGCAAATAAGGTGTTTGACAAACTCATGAGCAGATATGGTATCAAACACATTATGAGCTTGGCTTATCATCCTCAAACAAATGGGCAAGCTGAAATTTCCAACAGAGAAATAAAGAAAATTCTGGAAAAGACTGTGAGTTCTAGCAGGAAAGATTGGTCTTTGAAGCTTGATGATGCATTATGGGCATACAGGACTGCTTTTAAAACTCCCATTGGAATGTCCCCATACAGACTTGTCTTTGGAAAACCATGTCACCTCCCTCTTGAACTGGAATACAAAGCCATGTGGGCCATCAAACAGCTGAACTTCGATTTCAAAATTGCAAAGGAAGAGAGACTTCTCCAACTGAATGAACTGGAAGAACTGAGAAACGAAGCCTATGACAATGCTAGAATATACAAGGACAAGACAAAGAAATGGCATGATCAAAGGATTCTGAGGAAAGAGTTCAGAGCAGGGGATCAGGTCTTGCTGTTTAACTCCAGATTAAGATTATTTCCAGGGAAGCTGAAATCAAATGGAGTGGACCATATACAGTGGTGTCAAGTACTATCTTTGGAGCAGTAACACTCAGGACTGATGCTGGGGAAGAATTCAAAGTTAATGGGCAAAGACTGAAACACTATCTCAGCAGGGAGAAAGAAAAGGAAGAACTCCAGCTGGTGAATTGAGAGAGAGAAAGCTTAAAACAGCTAGTCCAGCTAAAGACTCAAAGTGAGCAGCTCATGGGAGGCAACCCTATAGATTTTTTTTTAGTTTCTTATATAGCTTCGAATTTTTTTTATTATTACGCGTTTTTGAAATTTTTTTTTTAGTTCTAGTCATGATTTGTTAGAAATTGCTAGGTTAGTATTAGATTAATTTAATCCTTTTTGGAATTGTTACAATATGCAGATGAAGAATCAAATGGCTCAGGCGAGTAAGGAACAAACTCCAGGACTACTCCAGCACTTCACAGGACAGAGCAACTCGAAAAAGGGGAGTACTTTTCTCCCTACATAAATTTTGTGAAAATTGAATAGAATACATTTTTGAATTGCTGTGTGGGAATGATTAAATGGATGCTAAGAATGTGCAAATTAATAAGGAGTGAAAAGCTGTCTGATCATCAAATTTAGGGCAAGTGCAGACTAAGTCGCGACCAGATTTTATGTCGCGACAGAAGTTGAGGTCGCAACTTAGTCAGTACTGAAGGAAGAACAAGGGCACAAGTCGCGACCAGATTTTATGTCGCGACAGAAATTGAGGTCGCGACAGAACATTTGGGTCGCGACAAGAACAATTCCTTCAAAAGAGTGGTGAGGGTCGCGACAACTCAACTATGTCATAAAATACCTGATGTCGCAGCCTGATGATAACTTGTCCTCCCACAGTTTACTTATGTCGCGACAAACAATAATAAGTCGCGACATAAGAGAAAAGTATGCCAGCTGGGCAGTTTTTAATTTTGCCCTAAATTTAATGACAGCACACAATTGCAGCCTGAAATTAAAGTCGCGACAAGCACAATAAATGAAGTAATAAAGAGCCCCAATAATAATTGAATTGCAACTGTTGAGAAACTCCCTCCACTACCATCTCCTTCCTTGAAGCAAATACAACCCTTCATCTTCGCATATTCTCTGGTTCTCAATTCTTGCAAACCCTAAATCCGAACTTCTCCTACAAAACCTTCCGATTTCTCTAATGGCGAACGTCCAACCCTCATCCCAATCTGAGCGAAATCATGGAGGAGTATACTCAGCCGAAGGGAAGTTCATCTGGAACCTGAAAGGGAGAACAGGCCGTCGGAACAACCAGAAGTTCAACCAGTTACCAAGCAACAGAGAAAAGGGAAAAAAAGCAAAGAAGAAGAGAAGACGAGTTCGTCTCAGAAGAAGCTTTCTCCGTCTGGAAAAAGCACTATGCGGAAAGGGATTTGTAGGAGAAAGGGTTTCAGCAACTCATCTCCCCTTCAAGGAATTGATAGAGCAAAGAGGGTGGGGAAATTCTGCAAACATCAAAATGGTTATGCAGCATGTTCGAGAATTTTACTCCAACTGGTTGGGAGGAAAGGAGAACTCTGTTTATGTCAGAGGAGTTTGGGTGCCTATGGAGCTAGACTATTATGAATGTATGGAATGGAAGGCAGAAGAATGGATCAAATTCAAGAAGTTGATGAACAACCCTAACCGTGAGAAGATTGCGAGAAAATTGACAGACGGTAAAGGGAAGTGGAAGAAAGGAAAAGGAGAGCAAAAGACCCTGAGCAGGGGAGATTTGACAGAAGAGGCAAAAGTGTGGTTTTACTTCCTGGCCTCTGTTATGGTCCCTACCAAGCATGTCTGCACAGTAAGAGAACAAGAAGCAATCCTTCTCTATGCTATGCTGAAGGGGTACAAGATTGATGCTGGAACAGTTATTGAAAATTCTATAATGAGGTACCATGAAGGGAATAAAAGAGGTTTGATCCCTCATCCAGCGACTATCACAAGGTTATGCTTGAGGGCTGGTGTGAAAGGAACGTGGGAAGAAGAAGAAGAATGCCCTAAAATGTCACCACTAACTCTGACAGGAGTAAGCAAAGGGCCCAGGAATCAAAGAAAAAAGGGGGTATAATAGAAGCAGATTCGAGAGAAGAAAATGATAATGCAAGGCAGGAAGAGGACACACTTCTGGTTGCAGATCAGGAAGAAGAAGATCCAGAAGCGCATCCAGAAGAGAATACCTTCATATTTGCCGATGACAGAGAACAAGGTTATGGAAGTCCTATAGATTTTTCAACCCCACTGGCCAGCTCTCCCCCTATAAGGAACAGTGATTTCAGAGAACCTGGTGAAAGCTCTAGGGGAGCCCAGGGGAATAATCAAATAATGGAGATGCTCAGTTCAATTCAGAAGAGTATGGAAGAAAGAGAAGAGCAATGGAACCTCCAGCAAAAATTCAGAGAAGAGGTTTATGAAAAAGAATTGAAGAGAAGGGATCAACAATGGGAAGAAGAGATGAACAGAAGAGAAGAAGTATATGAAGCTGAGATGAAAAGAAGAGATCAACAATGGGAAGAAGAGATGAGCAGAAGGGAAGAGCAGATGAAGAAGATCCTGGAGCATCAAGAGGAAAAATTTAAGAAGGAAATGGAGGAAAGAGATCAAGATCTACTAAAGAAGTTAAAGCTAAGCCATGAATCATTCTACAACAATCAGTATGATCGTGATTCTCAACTCCTAAAACTCATAAAGGAAAGGGACTCAGATCAAGAAGCCAAAACTAAGGAGCAGATCAAGGGATTCAAGTTCCTATACATGTCAATGTTCAAGGACTTCGAGAAAAGGATGAAGGACAGAGATCAAGAGCTTGATGATAAAGATGCCTTCAGAAGAAAAGTCTGGCTTGAAAATTTGGATTTGATCAACAATAATCTTTCCAAATTTTTAGAAGTCATGACTGAAATGGAACGCACAACGAACACACTGGGCACGAGACAAGATGATCTGAACAAAAAGGTTGATCTCACAAATGAATTGATCCTTGAAGAACAGATAGAAAGGGAGAATGACAAGAAGAAGAAGAGAGTGGAAATGAAATTCCCCAAATTCTCTCCTAATTTGGCTACTCTTGATCTGGATCCTCCCAACATTTTTGCTCCTCCCCCAAAAAGAAAAAGATGATCCTCCCATTGATTTATCCTTCTCTTCCTCTCTTCCTGATTGTTGTTCTCAACTTTTGCATCACATCATGAATAAAACAAGAAAATTTGTGAAAAAGGAAATGTTTGCTTGCTTGCAGTTAAATTTTATTGTTTGACTTGTTAGGAAAATAACATTAGGATTTAGTTCAAGAATGAAAATGCTGAAATATCATAATCTGAACTAGTTGAAGTAGTTTGACTAGGAGATAACTTGAACACAAATAATTGCAAAATCAGGGCATGAATAAAGAAACTGGAATTAGGAGTATTTACTGTTCTGTTTAAATTCAGTTTAGTTGCAAAAATTGGAAAATTGGTTATTGCTGATGGAACAAAATACTTGGTTAAAATAATGTAAGTAGACAGTGAATAAGTACAAGTCTTGAAGAAATAATACACATCGGTCAACAAAACTTATGAAACTTTTGACAGGAATTAGGAACATCTTCTGGGGAATTCAGGATTTAGAGTCCACAGTCCTAGAACTTGTTTGATTATTGATTGAGGCGAAATCCTAGGTGAAAACAACCAACAGGAAATGATAGAGGCCATCCTTGGCAGCTTGAGCCTTTTTAAGCCTACCCTCAAAATATGCTTAAGCATATTCTCTAGTTCCTGATTTGAGCCAAATAAGCCTGATTTCTTCAATAAACAGCAATTGAAAACTGAAATTCCCTCCCTTGCAATAAACCTGCAGTAAAGAACCCAAATTATCCAGTTTCTAGTTCAGAAAAGTTTAGTATAAAGGAAGAAACAAGTTTGGGGGAATAATATTTCCAAATTTTGACAAGAAGGGGTTGAAGAAGTAAAGAAGCAGAAGCTAGTGAAATAAGGAATAAGTTTTGTCTTGTGGCCTATTTCCCTTGAACAATTAAGCTCGTAGGGGTGTTTTAACACCTAGCACCCTAATGCCAACTGGTATGGGAGTTGCTAGCCCAAAGTTCTCTAAGAGTAATAGAAAGCCTAAGAAGACAAAACATTGCACTATTCCAAATCTTAGAGAAATAAAAGCAAAGGAGTTAAAGAACAAAGGAATCTGCCTGAATCAAGTACATATGGAAGTTGAAATTCCATAAAAAGAATTCAAAAAGAGGAATCAGGCTAAGATTAAGGAGAATCAGAAAGGAACAAAGAAGAAAAAGGAAGAAATTGGAGGAAACAATGTAGAGACAAGATGGAAACTGGGTAATTTACAACCTAAATTTTTCCATTATCTACCCAATTACCTAAGCCCAAAATTACAAGCCTGAAAGACCTCATTGATTTTGAAGGTTGAATTTACCTACATTAGTGGAGATCAATATGAAAAACAAGCATATGGGACTTTGATAAACAGTCTAAGAAAACTCCCAGAAGATTAACTTAATTCAACATGAAGATGAAAAGGATTGATGACCTGCACACACACACAGAACAAGACTTGTTAAATAAACTGTTTAAATACATTAGTTTATCAAGAAATTTTGTAATAGAAGTACACTATGCCTTGTTCTTGCATCAAAACTGAAATTTGAAATAATAGTGATATCTTTAATTCCAGATTAGAAGGGTAGAATGAGAAAGACTGTGGAATAAATCAGAAAAATGTCCTTAAAAATTTTCTAAGCTTATTTGTTTGAGGACAAACAATTCTTTCTTTTCTTTGCTTGGGGACAAGCAAAATTTTAAGTTTGGGGGAATTTGATGAGTCCAAAAACTCATTAGATTTTTAATCCATTTTTCTGAGTTTATAATGAGAATAATGATGAATTGTCTGCAGAAAACTGATAATTGACTCAAATTCCAATTTGCAGGAAAATACAGCAGAAAATCAAATTTTAGCAAAAATCATAAGAAATCAGCCTGCAGCAGAATTGAAGTCAAAACTGGAATTTAAGTCGCGACAGGAAGCGCAGTTTCCAGCAATTTCAAGTCACGACATCAACAAATTTGGCTTTGAAGAAGAAACTGAAGAATGAACAAGTGAAGTCGTGACTTGAAGAAAGAAGTTGAGACAAAGAATGACTTGGTCGAGATTAAAAGAAGCAGTCAAATGAAGAAGTTCATGTCGCGACATCATTGCGATGTCGCGACACCAAAAGGAGATAAATGATGTCGCAATACCACCATGAGGTCGCGACAAGGATCTGTCTACAAAGCCACAAGAACAGCCTTCGCAAGTAAAAGAAGTCGCAACTAATTTTGAAAGAAAGGACTTGATGTCGCGACCTTGACAGTAATGAAGAATCACACCAAGGTCGCAACAGAAACTCCAAATCAGACGACCGTTAATTAATAAAGAAGCAGACATGATGTCGCGACACCACTTCGAGGTCGCGACAGAATTGAAGGTTTAGCAGTAGACATGGAGGTCGTGACACCGAATAGAAGTCGCGACAAAAGATTTTCAAGAGACTGAACATAGAGGTCGCGACAGTTAGAAGAGATAGCGACATCAACACTGAATCAGAAGATGTCGCGACGTCATTCAGCGGTCGCGACATCAGTTACAAGGAAAGAAGGTCGTGACATCATTTAGCGGTCGCGACATCAGATCCAAGGGGTGTTAAAGGCAAGTCGCGACCAGATAAAAGCTTCTGCGACAGACGAACAGAAAAACGAAGTCGCGACGTAGTAATTGAAGTCGCGACATCAAAACAGCTCATAAGCAGAACAGTGAAGTCGCGACGTGTAAGAAAGGTCGCGACCTCAAAACAACTCACATGCAGATAAGAGAAGTCGCGACAAGAAAGAGAGGTCGCGACATCAAGTCAAGGTCGCGACACACAAATGGAGTCGCGACATGAACAAACAAATGGGCCAGTTATTTTGAAACCCACAAGGAAGTGCATCGAAGTTAGGGCCCAACTCAGAACCCTATAAATAAGCAGCTGCTACAGAAGGAAAGCAGCTCTTGGCGGCTCAGAACGAGAAGTCTGGGTAGCCGAAGGCTCGTGTATTTTAATTTTCTGTTTCTTTTCTTTGTTTTGCTGTTATTTTAGATTAGATTAGAGTAGATTGTTATTTCATTTGAATTTCTGGATCTGGATGTTAGTTGTTGAAGTTGAAGCTGAATGCAGAATGTTATTTTCTTCAAATTACTGCCTGGTTCGTTTGAAGTCCAAACAAATTTTGGAATTCGAACTTCCAGTTTCGGATTTACAGTAGTTCTTTTGATCAGGGAGCTACCGTTAGTGTAATGAAGTAATTTAGAAACCCAGCTTCCGTTGAATTTACTCTGTTGTTAGAATTTATCTTTCCTGCATAAATTTATCAGAGTCTACTGAACTTCAGTCTTGAATCTGCTTGCTGGTTTTGTTTATTTTTGTATCTGATCCAAATATCAGTGTCCTATACCTGTAATAGGATTGTTTCATGCTCTGATTTCCAGGAGGCCCTCTGAGTGACACAGAGAAGGCATTCCTGAGAGTATTGAACAATTTCTCAAGGGTATGCGAACCTAATATTGGGGATCTAATGGGCTCTGTGAATTTTAATCGATAAATCTTCTTCTCACTTGAAACCGAGAATGAGTTGAATGACTTATCAATTAAAATGAGCAGAGAGTTCGCCTCGATTCGAACAGTAAGTTCAATCCCGTGTTAGCAAGGATCTAATCAAGGAAAGAATGAACTGTTCCAATTTTGAGGATGAGAAACCAGTATAGTGTAAACCCATGCTTAGCCTATGTCTTAGGAGCTAAGGTTTACAGTCCATGTTCTGGGTATGAAGTATTGAAAAAGAAAAATACCCAGAACAAGGCAACTCAGATTAAAAGTAGTTATCTAATCCTCTGTCTTCGAAAGAAACAGGGAAGATTAGATGATGAAATGTGTCGTTAAGGAGAAATCCACATGGCATTACCATCTTCCTTGGACGGATTCTAAATCTGAGGTTCATGAAGCAAAGTTACAGAGTTGTCTGCAGGAATTGATGTTTCACAATAGCTGTATTTTCAATGCATCCCTTTAAAAGCTAACTGACCAGTCTATTTCTTTAATTTTTTTATTTTAGTTTAAGCATTATTTCATTTTGTTCTTAGTTTACATATCTTTATTCTTTTATTATTTTAAAGGTTGCATAGGAATTTATCAATTGCCTATCATAGTTCAAATAGTATAGAGCTTGAGTAGTCAGGGTAGTTGATTGAGAATTCTTGAGATCTCTGTGGGATCGATATCTGGACTTAAATCCACTTTATTACTTGTTCGACCTGTACACTTGCAGAATCATGGATCAAAACCAGAAAGAAATTCAGCTACTCTTAAGGAAACCGTTTTTAATCAGTATAATTGCAAAGAAATATAACAAACAAGTTTCATGGCATTATTGCCGGGGATTAGACAATAGTCCTTGGGTAATAACGTTATAAATTTGTGTTTATGTTTTGATCCATCACTCACACTTACATAGTGGGAGAATTAGACACGAACAAGTTTTTGGCGCCGTTGCCGGGGATCGAAAGAATTAATTAGATCAATATTCTGACGAAAGAAGGAAATACTAATTTGGACATTTTTAAGAAAAGAACAAAAATAGCTTTTCAAGCAGTGACTACATTAGTCACTAATTTTTAACAAGCCATGTTGAAAATATTTGTTAGGTTTGACTAATCCTATTAATATGAGTATGCTTTTATTTCAGGAGAACCTTTAATGCATAGGAAACAGGGATCTGACCTGATTCCAGCAGACACTGAATTGGAGAGAACGCTCAGGAGCTTAAGAAAGACAAAAAGAGCAGAAAACGCAGCTATGGCAGAAGAGAGACATGACCAAACAGAGGAACAGAGGACAGCAGCCAGAAGACCCCCCATTACTGACACAATGGAGGATTTCTGGAGGCCTATTATTCAAGAAGAGTATTCTGCAATCAGACAGCCTACAGTGGATGCAAACAATTTTGAACTAAAGCCAGCCTTAATTACAATGGTTCAGCAACATCAGTTTACTGGTCATCCCACCGAAGACCCAAATGAGCACCTGGGAAGATTTCTCAGGATGGCTAATACAGTGAAGCTGAACGGTGTGAGACCAGAGGTGATAAAACTACATCTCTTCCCATTTTCTTTGAGAGACATAGCAGCCACATGGTATGAATCATTACCATATGGTTCTGTTGATACTTGGGAAGAGTTGGTAGAAGCTTACTTAGGCAGATTCTTTCCCCCATCTCTCACTTCAGAGAGACGAAGAGAGATAATTGTATTCCAACAAGGGGAAGATGAGAGCCTGTATGTCGCTTGGGAAAGATTCAAAAGATTGCTGAAGAGGTGCCCAATGCATGGAATAGACTTGAAGACCCAGATGGATATAGTGTATCACGCTCTGAATGATACATCCAAGGGTATTATCGATGCTTCATGCTGTGGAGCATTCAAGCGAAAAAGTGCTGAAGAGGCAAGAGATCTGATAGAGGACCTGGCAAAATGCAATATGAAAGCTCCATCTGAGTTTTCAAGAGGTAGTAGCAGAGGAAAAGGGGTCATAGAGCTGAGCAAGATGACAGCCATGGAGGCTAAGTTGGATGCTATAATGCATAGGATGGACAAACAAGAGAGGAAGATGCACACTGCTCATGAAATAGGAGCAGTAGAAAGAGAATTGATGAGAAGAAGTGCTGATGTGCCAACAGAAGAAGATTCTTATGGTGCTGAGGAGGTTAAGTACGTGAACGAGCAAAGAAGTTATCATTTCAAGCCAAATCCTAACCTGCCCATACACTACAATCCAGCACTGAGGAACCATGAGAATTTCTCATATGGTGGAGGGGCATTACATGGCCCAAGGCAGGGACAGCATCCTCAACAAGGATATCAGCAGCCACCAAGGTTCCAGCAGCAGCAGCAAGGAGGTGAGGGCAGAAATGAATACCAGGGTCAGAGGAGAACCCAACCATTTGAGGAACAAATGCTGCAGTTCATGGGGGATAACAAGAGGCTATTACAATTCCATGAACAGAAACTATCTGACTTGGAAACTTTCAAGTCTGATACCCAGATGTTTCAGAAGAATGCTAGTGCTTCACTGAAAAATCTAGAGACACAAGTAGGGCAATTGGCCCTGAATATGCCAAATCAGAACAAGGGAACATTCCCTAGTGACACCCAGAAGAACCCTAAAGACTGCATGGCAATTCAATTGAGAAGTGGGAAGGATTTGAGCAGCAACGGAAAGACAGATAGAAAAGAAGAGACTGAGGCAGAGAAAGAAGAGACTGAAAAGAAAGAAGAGAAGAACAGCCTGATTGAACAGATGAAAGGAAGAAATGACCAGAAAAAGAAAGAAGGAGTACCAGCTTATACTCCTGCAGTGCCATTCCCACAGAGACTTCAGAAGTCAAAAAGAGAAGAACAGTTTTCTAAATTCTTGGATCTTTTCAAGAAAATAGAAATAAATATCCCATTCGCAGAGGTGATCAGTCAAATGCCTCTTTATGCAAAATTTCTGAAGGAGGTGCTGAGCAAGAAAAGAAAGATAGCTGAGGAGGGTATAGTTAACTTGACTGCTTCATGCAGTGCCATTATCCAACAGAAGCTCCCAGCAAAGATGAAAGACCCTGGCAGTTTCACTATTCCCTGTTCTATAGGGAAATGTGAGTTCAAGAAAGCTTTATGTGACTCTGGAGCAAGTATAAATTTGATGCCTCTATCAGTTGTGCAGAGACTTAGTTTGGGGGAACTAACCCCAACAGCAATTACATTACAGATGGCTGATAGATCAATGGCACAACCAGAGGGCATTCTGGAAGATGTACTCGTCAAGGTTGGGAAATTCATTTTCCCAGTAGATTTTGTTATCATGCAGATGGAGGAAGATCCTCAAGTTCCTCTGTTGCTGGGAAGACCTTTCTTAGCAACAGGAGCTGCCTTGATTGACGTACAGAAAGGTGAACTGACACTCAGAGTTGGGAATGAAGCAGTGCATTTTAATATTAATAGGAGTCTGGAACATCCTAATGTAGAGGAAGACAGTTGTATGGCTGTAAGAAGCAATAGCCTTCTCAATGATGAAGTGAATTCTGATTGTATCATTCAAAACTCTATCAATGAAATTGAGATGAATTTTCAGTACCTTGAGAGCTTTGATTGTGAAGTTCTGCCTTCAAATTTGTTTAATAATGAAACAGTCTCGAGTATAAATGAAAACAGTCAAGATGAAGTGAGCAGCCAGACACAGCAAACTCATGGGCAGGAAACTAGTGCAGAAGGGTTAACATTGAAGGAGTTGCCCAGTCATTTGAAATATGAGTTTTTAGAGCCAGAAAAGAAAAAACCAGTTATCATATCAGCTGCATTGACTGAAGCTGAAGAACAGAAGTTGCTGGTAATTTTGAGAAAATACAAGGAAGCGATTGCTTGGTCAATTGAAGATCTGAAGGGTATCAGTCCCTCTATTTGTATGCACAAAATATTGCTGGAAGATAATGCAAAAACTTCTGTTGAGCATCAAAGGAGGCTGAACCCAGTCATGAAAGAAGTTGTCAGAAAAGAAGTTCTGAAATGGTTAAATGCAGGTTTTATATATGCTATATCAGACAGTTCTTGGGTAAGCCCAGTACATGTGGTTCCCAAGAAAGGTGGATTCACTGTAATCAGAAATGAAAAGAATGAACTTATTCCTACAAGAACTGTGACAGGATGGAGGGTTTGTATCGACTACAGAAAATTGAATACTGCAACCAGAAAGGATCATTTTCCCCTACCTTTCATCGATCAAATGCTGGATAGGTTGGCAGGACACCCTCATTTTTGTTTTCTTGATGGATACTCTGGATATAACCAAATAGCTATTGCACCTGAAGATCAGGAGAAAACCACTTTTACATGCCCATTTGGTACTTTTGCTTTTAGAAGAATGCCATTTGGACTGTGTAATGCTCCTGGTACCTTCCAAAGATGCATGATGTCTATATTTTCTGATCTAGCAGAAGAAGTTATGGAGATCTTCATGGATGATTTTACAGTGTATGGATCCAGTTTTGAACAATGCCTGCATAACCTGGGGACAGTACTTCAAAGGTGCAAAGACAAAAATCTAGCTCTGAATTGGGAAAAATGCCATTTTATGGTTACAGAAGGGATTGTCTTGGGGCACATGGTTTCTGCAGCAGGGCTTGAAGTAGACCAAGCAAAGGTTTCAATTATAAGAGACCTAATGCCACCCACTACAGTCAAGGGAATCAGAAGTTTCTTAGGACATGCTGGATTTTATAGAAGATTTATCAGAGATTTCTCAAAAATTGCTAGACCACTATGCAGATTGCTGGAGAAAGATACTAAGTTTTATTTTGATGAATCCTGCCAGAAAGCATTTGAAGAAATCAAATCCAGACTAGTTGAAGCTCCCATCATTGCAAAACCAGATTGGAACAGAGAATTTGAGATCATGTGTGATGCCAGTGATTTTGCAATGGGAGCTGTATTGGGACAGAAAGATGAAAAAGTGTTCAAGGCCATCTACTATGCCAGCAAAACCTTTAATGAAGCACAAGAAAATTATTCTACTACTGAAAAGGAGATGCTGGCAATAGTGTTTGCATGTGAAAAATTCAGGCCATATATTTTGGGGTCCCATGTTGTTATACACACTGATCATGCAGCAATTAAATATTTAATGGCAAAGAAGGAAGCAAAGCCAAGATTGATCAGGTGGGTATTATTGTTGCAGGAATTTGATTTAGAAATTAAAGACAAGAAGGGCAGTGACAATGTGATAGCGGATCACTTGTCAAGAGTAGAGGAATCCACTGTACAAGAAAAAGGAAGAGAAATAGCAGAAAATTTTCCAGATGAGCAGTTATTTCAGCTGTCACTCCAATCACCCTGGTATGCTGATATTGTGAATTTCTTAGCTTGTGGAATTATGCCACCAGAATTCAGCTACCAGCAGAGAAAAAAGTTAAGGACTGACAGCAGGTACTACATCTGGGATGATCCATATTTGTTTAAAAGAGGAGCTGATCTGATTATAAGGAGATGTGTACCAGAAAGTGAGCAAAGCAAGATTTTACAAGAATGTCATGCATCACCTTATGGAGGACACTTTGCAGGAGATAAAACAGCCCACAAAATTCTCCAGTCAGGATTTTACTGGCCTACGATTTTTAAGGACTGTTTTGAATGGGTAAAGTTGTGTGATCAATGCCAAAGAATGGGAAATATCAGCAAAAGGCATGAGATGCCCCTGCAAGGTATCCTGGTGGTGCAATTGTTTGATGTATGGGGAATGGATTTTATGGGGCCTTTTCCAGTTTCATTTGGAAATATATACATACTCCTAGCTGTGGATTATGTATCAAAATGGGTAGAAGCAGCAGCTTGTCCTAAGAATGATGCCAATACAGTTGTGGGGTTTTTACAAAGAAATATTCTTAGCAGATTTGGGACACCCAGAACTATAATTAGTGATGGAGGAAGCCATTTTGCAAATAAGGTGTTTGACAAACTCATGAGCAGATATGGTATCAAACACATTATGAGCTTGGCTTATCATCCTCAAACAAATGGGCAAGCTGAAATTTCCAACAGAGAAATAAAGAAAATTCTGGAAAAGACTGTGAGTTCTAGCAGGAAAGATTGGTCTTTGAAGCTTGATGATGCATTATGGGCATACAGGACTGCTTTTAAAACTCCCATTGGAATGTCCCCATACAGACTTGTCTTTGGAAAACCATGTCACCTCCCTCTTGAACTGGAATACAAAGCCATGTGGGCCATCAAACAGCTGAACTTCGATTTCAAAATTGCAAAGGAAGAGAGACTTCTCCAACTGAATGAACTGGAAGAACTGAGAAACGAAGCCTATGACAATGCTAGAATATACAAGGACAAGACAAAGAAATGGCATGATCAAAGGATTCTGAGGAAAGAGTTCAGAGCAGGGGATCAGGTCTTGCTGTTTAACTCCAGATTAAGATTATTTCCAGGGAAGCTGAAATCAAAATGGAGTGGACCATATACAGTAGTGTCAAGTACCACCTTTGGAGCAGTAATACTCAGGACTGATGCTGGGGAAGAATTCAAAGTTAATGGGCAAAGACTGAAACACTATCTCAGCAGGGAGAAAGAAAAGGAAGAACTCCAGCTGGTGAATTGAGAGAGAGAAAGCTTAAAACAGCTAGTCCAGCTAAGGACTCAAAACGGAGCAGCTCATGGGAGGCAACCCATATAGATTTTTTTTTAGTTTCTTTATATAGACTTCGAATTTTTTTTATTATTACGCGTTTTTGAATTTTTTTAGTTCTAGTCATGATTTGTTAGAAATTGCTAGGTTAGTATTAGATTAATTTAATCCTTTTTGGAATTGTTACAATATGCAGATGAAGAATCAAATGGCTCAGGCGAGTAGGAACAAACTCCAGGACTACTCCAGCACTTCACAGGACAGAGCAACTCGAAAAAGGGGAGTACTTTTCTCCCTACATAAATTTTGTGAAAATTGAATAGAATACATGTTTGAATTGATGTGTGGGAATGATTAAATGGATGCTAAGAATGTGCAAATTAATAAGGAGTGAAAAGCTGTCTGATCATCAAATTTAGGGCAAGTGCAGACTAAGTCGCGACCAGATTTTATGTCGCGACAGAAGTTGAGGTCGCAACTTAGTCAGTACTGAAGGAAGAACAAGGGCACAAGTCGCTGACCAGATTTTATGTCGCGACAGAAATTGAGGTCGCGACAGAACATTTGGGTCGCGACAAGAACAATTCCTTCAAAAGAGTGGTGAGGGTCGCGACAACTCAACTATGTCATAAAATACCTGATGTCGCAGCCTGATGATAACTTGTCCTCCCACAGTTTACTTATGTCGCGACAAACAATAATAAGTCGCGACATAAGAGAAAAGTATGCCAGCTGGGCAGTTTTTAATTTTGCCCTAAATTTAATGACAGCACACAATTGCAGCCTGAAATTAAAGTCGCGACAAGCACAAATAAATGAAGTAATAAAGAGCCCACAATAATGATTGAATTGCAACTGTTGAGAAACTCCCTCCACTACCATCTCCTTCCTTGAAGCAAATACAACCCTTCATCTTCGCATATTCTCTGGTTCTCAATTCTTGCAAACCCTAAATCCGAACTTCTTCCTAAAAACCTTCCGATTTCTCTAATGGCCGAACCTTCAACCCTCATCCCAAATCTGAGCGAAATCATGGAGGAGTATACTCAGACTGAAGGGGAAGTTCATCTGGAACCTGAAAGGGAGAACAGGCCGTCGGAACAACCAGAAGTTCAACCAGTTACAAAGCAACAGAGGAAAAAGGGAAAAGAAAAGCAGCAAGAAGGAGAGGAAGACGAGTTCGTCTCAGAAGAAGCTTTCTCCGTCTGGAAAAAGCACTATGCTGGAAAGGGGTTTGTAGGAGAAAGAGGCTTCAGCCAACTCATCTCCCCTTTCAAGGAATTAATAGAGCAAAGAGGGTGGGGAAAATTCTGCAAACATCAAAAGTCTGGATATGCAGCAGTTGTTCGAGAATTTTACTCCAATCTGGTTGGGAGGAAGGAGAACTCTGTTTATGTCAGAGGAGTTTGGGTGCCTTATGGAGCGAAGACCATTAATGAAATGTATGGAATGGAAGGGCAGAAGAATGGATCAAAATTCAAGAAGTTGATGAACAACCCTAACCGTGAGAAGATTGCGAGAAAATTGACAGACGGTAAAGGGAAGTGGAAGAAAGGAAAAGGAGAGCAAAAGACCCTGAGCAGGGGAGATTTGACAGAAGAGGCAAAAGTGTGGTTTTACTTCCTGGCCTCTGTTATGGTCCCTACCAAGCATGTCTGCACAGTAAGAGAACAAGAAGCAATCCTTCTCTATGCTATGCTGAAGGGGTACAAGATTGATGCTGGAACAGTTATTGAAAATTCTATAATGAGGTACCATGAAGGGAATAAAAGAGGTTTGATCCCTCATCCAGCGACTATCACAAGGTTATGCTTGAGGGCTGGTGTGAAAGGAACGTGGGAAGAAGAAGAAGAATGCCCTAAAATGTCACCACTAACTCTGACAGGAGTAAGCAAAGGGCCCAGGAATCAAAGAAAAAAAGGGGGTATAATAGAAGCAGATTCGAGAGAAGAAAATGATAATGCAAGGCAGGAAGAGGACACACTTCTGGTTGCAGATCAGGAAGAAGAAGATCCAGAAGCGCATCCAGAAGAGAATACCTTCATATTTGCCGATGACAGAGAACAAGGTTATGGAAGTCCTATAGATTTTTCAACCCCACTGGCCAGCTCTCCCCCTATAAGGAACAGTGATTTCAGAGAACCTGGTGAAAGCTCTAGGGGAGCCCAGGGGAATAATCAAATAATGGAGATGCTCAGTTCAATTCAGAAGAGTATGGAAGAAAGAGAAGAGCAATGGAACCTCCAGCAAAAATTCAGAGAAGAGGTTTATGAAAAAGAATTGAAGAGAAGGGATCAACAATGGGAAGAAGAGATGAACAGAAGAGAAGAAGTATATGAAGCTGAGATGAAAAGAAGAGATCAACAATGGGAAGAAGAGATGAGCAGAAGGGAAGAGCAGATGAAGAAGATCCTGGAGCATCAAGAGGAAAAATTTAAGAAGGAAATGGAGGAAAGAGATCAAGATCTACTAAAGAAGTTAAAGCTAAGCCATGAATCATTCTACAACAATCAGTATGATCGTGATTCTCAACTCCTAAAACTCATAAAGGAAAGGGACTCAGATCAAGAAGCCAAAACTAAGGAGCAGATCAAGGGATTCAAGTTCCTATACATGTCAATGTTCAAGGACTTCGAGAAAAGGATGAAGGACAGAGATCAAGAGCTTGATGATAAAGATGCCTTCAGAAGAAAAGTCTGGCTTGAAAATTTGGATTTGATCAACAATAATCTTTCCAAATTTTTAGAAGTCATGACTGAAATGGAACGCACAACGAACACACTGGGCACGAGACAAGATGATCTGAACAAAAAGGTTGATCTCACAAATGAATTGATCCTTGAAGAACAGATAGAAAGGGAGAATGACAAGAAGAAGAAGAGAGTGGAAATGAAATTCCCCAAATTCTCTCCTAATTTGGCTACTCTTGATCTGGATCCTCCCAACATTTTTGCTCCTCCCCCAAAAAGAAAAAGATGATCCTCCCATTGATTTATCCTTCTCTTCCTCTCTTCCTGATTGTTGTTCTCAACTTTTGCATCACATCATGAATAAAACAAGAAAATTTGTGAAAAAGGAAATGTTTGCTTGCTTGCAGTTAAATTTTATTGTTTGACTTGTTAGGAAAATAACATTAGGATTTAGTTCAAGAATGAAAATGCTGAAATATCATAATCTGAACTAGTTGAAGTAGTTTGACTAGGAGATAAACTTGAACACAAATAATTGCAAAATCAGGGCATGAATAAAGAAACTGGAATTAGGAGTATTTACTGTTCTGTTTAAATTCAGTTTAGTTGCAAAAATTGGAAAATTGGTTATTGCTGATGGAACAAAATACTTGGTTAAAATAATGTAAGTAGACAGTGAATAAGTACAAGTCTTGAAGAAATAATACACATCGGTCAACAAAACTTATGAAACTTTTGACAGGAATTAGGAACATCTTCTGGGGAATTCAGGATTTAGAGTCCACAGTCCTAGAACTTGTTTGATTATTGATTGAGGCGAAATCCTAGGTGAAAACAACCAACAGGAAATGATAGAGGCCATCCTTGGCAGCTTGAGCCTTTTTAAGCCTACCCTCAAAATATGCTTAAGCATATTCTCTAGTTCCTGATTTGAGCCAAATAAGCCTGATTTCTTCAATAAACAGCAATTGAAAACTGAAATTCCCTCCCTTGCAATAAACCTGCAGTAAAGAACCCAAATTATCCAGTTTCTAGTTCAGAAAAGTTTAGTATAAAGGAAGAAACAAGTTTGGGGGAATAATATTTCCAAATTTTGACAAGAAGGGGTTGAAGAAGTAAAGAAGCAGAAGCTAGTGAAATAAGGAATAAGTTTTGTCTTGTGGCCTATTTCCCTTGAACAATTAAGCTCGTAGGGGTGTTTTAACACCTAGCACCCTAATGCCAACTGGTATGGGAGTTGCTAGCCCAAAGTTCTCTAAGAGTAATAGAAAGCCTAAGAAGACAAAACATTGCACTATTCCAAATCTTAGAGAAATAAAAGCAAAGGAGTTAAAGAACAAAGGAATCTGCCTGAATCAAGTACATATGGAAGTTGAAATTCCATAAAAAGAATTCAAAAAGAGGAATCAGGCTAAGATTAAGGAGAATCAGAAAGGAACAAAGAAGAAAAAGGAAGAAAATTGGAGGAAACAATGTAGAGACAAGATGGAAACTGGGTAATTTACAACCTAAATTTTTCCATTATCTACCCAATTACCTAAGCCCAAAATTACAAGCCTGAAAGACCTCATTGATTTTGAAGGTTGAATTTACCTACATTAGTGGAGATCAATATGAAAAACAAGCATATGGGACTTTGATAAACAGTCTAAGAAAACTCCCAGAAGATTAACTTAATTCAACATGAAGATGAAAAGGATTGATGACCTGCACACACACACAGAACAAGACTTGTTAAATAAACTGTTTAAATACATTAGTTTATCAAGAAATTTTGTAATAGAAGTACACTATGCCTTGTTCTTGCATCAAAACTGAAATTTGAAATAATAGTGATATCTTTTAATTCCAGATTAGAAGGGTAGAATGAGAAAGACTGTGGAATAAATCAGAAAAATGTCCTTAAAAATTTTCTAAGCTTATTTGTTTGAGGACAAACAATTCTTTCTTTTCTTTGCTTGGGGACAAGCAAAATTTTAAGTTTGGGGGAATTTGATGAGTCCAAAAACTCATTAGATTTTTAATCCATTTTTCTGAGTTTATAATGAGAATAATGATGAATTGTCTGCAGAAAACTGATAATTGACTCAAATTCCAATTTGCAGGAAAATACAGCAGAAAATCAAATTTTAGCAAAAATCATAAGAAATCAGCCTGCAGCAGAATTGAAGTCAAAACTGGAATTTAAGTCGCGACAGGAAGCGCAGTTTCCAGCAATTTCAAGTCACGACATCAACAAATTTGGCTTTGAAGAAGAAACTGAAGAATGAACAAGTGAAGTCGTGACTTGAAGAAAGAAGTTGAGACAAAGAATGACTTGGTCGAGATTAAAAGAAGCAGTCAAATGAAGAAGTTCATGTCGCGACATCATTGCGATGTCGCGACACCAAAAGGAGATAAATGATGTCGCAATACCACCATGAGGTCGCGACAAGGATCTGTCTACAAAGCCACAAGAACAGCCTTCGCAAGTAAAAGAAGTCGCAACTAATTTTGAAAGAAAGGACTTGATGTCGCGACCTTGACAGTAATGAAGAATCACACCAAGGTCGCAACAGAAACTCCAAATCAGACGACCGTTAATTAATAAAGAAGCAGACATGATGTCGCGACACCACTTCGAGGTCGCGACAGAATTGAAGGTTTAGCAGTAGACATGGAGGTCGTGACACCGAATAGAAGTCGCGACAAAAGATTTTCAAGAGACTGAACATAGAGGTCGCGACAGTTAGAAGAGATAGCGACATCAACACTGAATCAGAAGATGTCGCGACGTCATTCAGCGGTCGCGACATCAGTTACAAGGAAAGAAGGTCGTGACATCATTTAGCGGTCGCGACATCAGATCCAAGGGGTGTTAAAGGCAAGTCGCGACCAGATCAAAGCTTCTGCGACAGACGAACAGAAAAACGAAGTCGCGACGTATAATTGAAGTCGCGACATCAAAACAGCTCATAAGCAGAACAGTGAAGTCGCGACGTGTAAGAAAGGTCGCGACCTCAAAACAACTCACATGCAGATAAGAGAAGTCGCGACAAGAAAGAGAGGTCGCGACATCAAGTCAAGGTCGCGACACACAAATGGAGTCGCGACATGAACAAACAAATGGGCCAGTTATTTTGAAACCCACAAGGAAGTGCATCGAAGTTAGGGCCCAACTCAGAACCCTATAAATAAGCAGCTGCTACAGAAGGAAAGCAGCTCTTGGCGGCTCAGAACGAGAAGTCTGGGTAGCCGAAGGCTCGTGTATTTTAATTTTCTGTTTCTTTTTCTTTGTTTTGCTGTTATTTTAGATTAGATTAGAGTAGATTGTTATTTCATTTGAATTTCTGGATCTGGATGTTAGTTGTTGAAGTTGAAGCTGAATGCAGAATGTTATTTTCTTCAAATTACTGCCTGGTTCGTTTGAAGTCCAAACAAATTTTGGAATTCGAACTTCCAGTTTCGGATTTACAGTAGTTCTTTTGATCAGGGAGCTACCGTTAGTGTAATGAAGTAATTTAGAAACCCAGCTTCCGTTGAATTTACTCTGTTGTTAGAATTTATCTTTCCTGCATAAATTTATCAGAGTCTACTGAACTTCAGTCTTGAATCTGCTTGCTGGTTTTGTTTATTTTTGTATCTGATCCAAATATCAGTGTCCTATACCTGTAATAGGATTGTTTCATGCTCTGATTTCCAGGAGGCCCTCTGAGTGACACAGAGAAGGCATTCCTGAGAGTATTGAACAATTTCTCAAGGGTATGCGAACCTAATATTGGGGATCTAATGGGCTCTGTGAATTTTAATCGATAAATCTTCTTCTCACTTGAAACCGAGAATGAGTTGAATGACTTATCAATTAAAATGAGCAGAGAGTTCGCCTCGATTCGAACAGTAAGTTCAATCCCGTGTTAGCAAGGATCTAATCAAGGAAAGAATGAACTGTTCCAATTTTGAGGATGAGAAACCAGTATAGTGTAAACCCATGCTTAGCCTATGTCTTAGGAGCTAAGGTTTACAGTCCATGTTCTGGGTATGAAGTATTGAAAAAGAAAAATACCCAGAACAAGGCAACTCAGATTAAAAGTAGTTATCTAATCCTCTGTCTTCGAAAGAAACAGGGAAGATTAGATGATGAAATGTGTCGTTAAGGAGAAATCCACATGGCATTACCATCTTCCTTGGACGGATTCTAAATCTGAGGTTCATGAAGCAAAGTTACAGAGTTGTCTGCAGGAATTGATGTTTCACAATAGCTGTATTTTCAATGCATCCCTTTAAAAGCTAACTGACCAGTCTATTTCTTTAATTTTTTTATTTTAGTTTAAGCATTATTTCATTTTGTTCTTAGTTTACATATCTTTATTCTTTTATTATTTTAAAGGTTGCATAGGAATTTATCAATTGCCTATCATAGTTCAAATAGTATAGAGCTTGAGTAGTCAGGGTAGTTGATTGAGAATTCTTGAGATCTCTGTGGGATCGATATCTGGACTTAAATCCACTTTATTACTTGTTCGACCTGTACACTTGCAGAATCATGGATCAAAACCAGAAAGAAATTCAGCTACTCTTAAGGAAACCGTTTTTAATCAGTATAATTGCAAAGAAATATAACAAACAAGTTTCATGGCATTATTGCGGGGATTAGACAATAGTCCTTGGGTAATAACGTTATAAATTTGTGTTTATGTTTTGATCCATCACTCACACTTACATAGTGGGAGAATTAGACACGAACAAGTTTTTGGCGCCGTTGCCGGGGATCGAAAGAATTAATTAGATCAATATTCTGACGAAAGAAGGAAATACTAATTTGGACATTTTTAAGAAAAGAACAAAAATAGCTTTTCAAGCAGTGACTACATTAGTCACTAATTTTTAACAAGCCATGTTGAAAATATTTGTTAGGTTTGACTAATCCTATTAATATGAGTATGCTTTTATTTCAGGAGAACCTTTAATGCATAGGAAACAGGGATCTGACCTGATTCCAGCAGACACTGAATTGGAGAGAACGCTCAGGAGCTTAAGAAAGACAAAAAGAGCAGAAAACGCAGCTATGGCAGAAGAGAGACATGACCAAACAGAGGAACAGAGGACAGCAGCCAGAAGACCCCCCATTACTGACACAATGGAGGATTTCTGGAGGCCTATTATTCAAGAAGAGTATTCTGCAATCAGACAGCCTACAGTGGATGCAAACAATTTTGAACTAAAGCCAGCCTTAATTACAATGGTTCAGCAACATCAGTTTACTGGTCATCCCACCGAAGACCCAAATGAGCACCTGGGAAGATTTCTCAGGATGGCTAATACAGTGAAGCTGAACGGTGTGAGACCAGAGGTGATAAAACTACATCTCTTCCCATTTTCTTTGAGAGACATAGCAGCCACATGGTATGAATCATTACCATATGGTTCTGTTGATACTTGGGAAGAGTTGGTAGAAGCTTACTTAGGCAGATTCTTTCCCCCATCTCTCACTTCAGAGAGACGAAGAGAGATAATTGTATTCCAACAAGGGGAAGATGAGAGCCTGTATGTCGCTTGGGAAAGATTCAAAAGATTGCTGAAGAGGTGCCCAATGCATGGAATAGACTTGAAGACCCAGATGGATATAGTGTATCACGCTCTGAATGATACATCCAAGGGTATTATCGATGCTTCATGCTGTGGAGCATTCAAGCGAAAAAGTGCTGAAGAGGCAAGAGATCTGATAGAGGACCTGGCAAAATGCAATATGAAAGCTCCATCTGAGTTTTCAAGAGGTAGTAGCAGAGGAAAAGGGGTCATAGAGCTGAGCAAGATGACAGCCATGGAGGCTAAGTTGGATGCTATAATGCATAGGATGGACAAACAAGAGAGGAAGATGCACACTGCTCATGAAATAGGAGCAGTAGAAAGAGAATTGATGAGAAGAAGTGCTGATGTGCCAACAGAAGAAGATTCTTATGGTGCTGAGGAGGTTAAGTACGTGAACGAGCAAAGAAGTTATCATTTCAAGCCAAATCCTAACCTGCCCATACACTACAATCCAGCACTGAGGAACCATGAGAATTTCTCATATGGTGGAGGGGCATTACATGGCCCAAGGCAGGGACAACATCCTCAACAAGGATATCAGCAGCCACCAAGGTTCCAGCAGCAGCAGCAAGGAGGTGAGGGCAGAAATGAATACCAGGGTCAGAGGAGAACCCAACCATTTGAGGAACAAATGCTGCAGTTCATGGGGGATAACAAGAGGCTATTACAATTCCATGAACAGAAACTATCTGACTTGGAAACTTTCAAGTCTGATACCCAGATGTTTCAGAAGAATGCTAGTGCTTCACTGAAAAATCTAGAGACACAAGTAGGGCAATTGGCCCTGAATATGCCAAATCAGAACAAGGGAACATTCCCTAGTGACACCCAGAAGAACCCTAAAGACTGCATGGCAATTCAATTGAGAAGTGGGAAGGATTTGAGCAGCAACGGAAAGACAGATAGAAAAGAAGAGACTGAGGCAGAGAAAGAAGAGACTGAAAAGAAAGAAGAGAAGAACAGCCTGATTGAACAGATGAAAGGAAGAAATGACCAGAAAAAGAAAGAAGGAGTACCAGCTTATGCTCCTGCAGTGCCATTCCCACAGAGACTTCAGAAGTCAAAAAGAGAAGAACAGTTTTCTAAATTCTTGGATCTTTTCAAGAAAATAGAAATAAATATCCCATTCGCAGAGGTGATCAGTCAAATGCCTCTTTATGCAAAATTTCTGAAGGAGGTGCTGAGCAAGAAAAGAAAGATAGCTGAGGAGGGTATAGTTAACTTGACTGCTTCATGCAGTGCCATTATCCAACAGAAGCTCCCAGCAAAGATGAAAGACCCTGGCAGTTTCACTATTCCCTGTTCTATAGGGAAATGTGAGTTCAAGAAAGCTTTATGTGACTCTGGAGCAAGTATAAATTTGATGCCTCTATCAGTTGTGCAGAGACTTAGTTTGGGGGAACTAACCCCAACAGCAATTACATTACAGATGGCTGATAGATCAATGGCACAACCAGAGGGCATTCTGGAAGATGTACTCGTCAAGGTTGGGAAATTCATTTTCCCAGTAGATTTTGTTATCATGCAGATGGAGGAAGATCCTCAAGTTCCTCTGTTGCTGGGAAGACCTTTCTTAGCAACAGGAGCTGCCTTGATTGACGTACAGAAAGGTGAACTGACACTCAGAGTTGGGAATGAAGCAGTGCATTTTAATATTAATAGGAGTCTGGAACATCCTAATGTAGAGGAAGACAGTTGTATGGCTGTAAGAAGCAATAGCCTTCTCAATGATGAAGTGAATTCTGATTGTATCATTCAAAACTCTATCAATGAAATTGAGATGAATTTTCAGTACCTTGAGAGCTTTGATTGTGAAGTTCTGCCTTCAAATTTGTTTAATAATGAAACAGTCTCGAGTATAAATGAAAACAGTCAAGATGAAGTGAGCAGCCAGACACAGCAAACTCATGGGCAGGAAACTAGTGCAGAAGGGTTAACATTGAAGGAGTTGCCCAGTCATTTGAAATATGAGTTTTTAGAGCCAGAAAAGAAAAAACCAGTTATCATATCAGCTGCATTGACTGAAGCTGAAGAACAGAAGTTGCTGGTAATTTTGAGAAAATACAAGGAAGCGATTGCTTGGTCAATTGAAGATCTGAAGGGTATCAGTCCCTCTATTTGTATGCACAAAATATTGCTGGAAGATAATGCAAAAACTTCTGTTGAGCATCAAAGGAGGCTGAACCCAGTCATGAAAGAAGTTGTCAGAAAAGAAGTTCTGAAATGGTTAAATGCAGGTTTTATATATGCTATATCAGACAGTTCTTGGGTAAGCCCAGTACATGTGGTTCCCAAGAAAGGTGGATTCACTGTAATCAGAAATGAAAAGAATGAACTTATTCCTACAAGAACTGTGACAGGATGGAGGGTTTGTATCGACTACAGAAAATTGAATACTGCAACCAGAAAGGATCATTTTCCCCTACCTTTCATCGATCAAATGCTGGATAGGTTGGCAGGACACCCTCATTTTTGTTTTCTTGATGGATACTCTGGATATAACCAAATAGCTATTGCACCTGAAGATCAGGAGAAAACCACTTTTACATGCCCATTTGGTACTTTTGCTTTTAGAAGAATGCCATTTGGACTGTGTAATGCTCCTGGTACCTTCCAAAGATGCATGATGTCTATATTTTCTGATCTAGCAGAAGAAGTTATGGAGATCTTCATGGATGATTTTACAGTGTATGGATCCAGTTTTGAACAATGCCTGCATAACCTGGGGACAGTACTTCAAAGGTGCAAAGACAAAAATCTAGCTCTGAATTGGGAAAAATGCCATTTTATGGTTACAGAAGGGATTGTCTTGGGGCACATGGTTTCTGCAGCAGGGCTTGAAGTAGACCAAGCAAAGGTTTCAATTATAAGAGACCTAATGCCACCCACTACAGTCAAGGGAATCAGAAGTTTCTTAGGACATGCTGGATTTTATAGAAGATTTATCAGAGATTTCTCAAAAATTGCTAGACCACTATGCAGATTGCTGGAGAAAGATACTAAGTTTTATTTTGATGAATCCTGCCAGAAAGCATTTGAAGAAATCAAATCCAGACTAGTTGAAGCTCCCATCATTGCAAAACCAGATTGGAACAGAGAATTTGAGATCATGTGTGATGCCAGTGATTTTGCAATGGGAGCTGTATTGGGACAGAAAGATGAAAAAGTGTTCAAGGCCATCTACTATGCCAGCAAAACCTTTAATGAAGCACAAGAAAATTATTCTACTACTGAAAAGGAGATGCTGGCAATAGTGTTTGCATGTGAAAAATTCAGGCCATATATTTTGGGGTCCCATGTTGTTATACACACTGATCATGCAGCAATTAAATATTTAATGGCAAAGAAGGAAGCAAAGCCAAGATTGATCAGGTGGGTATTATTGTTGCAGGAATTTGATTTAGAAATTAAAGACAAGAAGGGCAGTGACAATGTGATAGCGGATCACTTGTCAAGAGTAGAGGAATCCACTGTACAAGAAAAAGGAAGAGAAATAGCAGAAAATTTTCCAGATGAGCAGTTATTTCAGCTGTCACTCCAATCACCCTGGTATGCTGATATTGTGAATTTCTTAGCTTGTGGAATTATGCCACCAGAATTCAGCTACCAGCAGAGAAAAAGTTAAGGACTGACAGCAGGTACTACATCTGGGATGATCCATATTTGTTTAAAAGAGGAGCTGATCTGATTATAAGGAGATGTGTACCAGAAAGTGAGCAAAGCAAGATTTTACAAGAATGTCATGCATCACCTTATGGAGGACACTTTGCAGGAGATAAAACAGCCCACAAAATTCTCCAGTCAGGATTTTACTGGCCTACGATTTTTAAGGACTGTTTTGAATGGGTAAAGTTGTGTGATCAATGCCAAAGAATGGGAAATATCAGCAAAAGGCATGAGATGCCCCTGCAAGGTATCCTGGTGGTGCAATTGTTTGATGTATGGGGAATGGATTTTATGGGGCCTTTTCCAGTTTCATTTGGAAATATATACATACTCCTAGCTGTGGATTATGTATCAAAATGGGTAGAAGCAGCAGCTTGTCCTAAGAATGATGCCAATACAGTTGTGGGGTTTTTACAAAGAAATATTCTTAGCAGATTTGGGACACCCAGAACTATAATTAGTGATGGAGGAAGCCATTTTGCAAATAAGGTGTTTGACAAACTCATGAGCAGATATGGTATCAAACACATTATGAGCTTGGCTTATCATCCTCAAACAAATGGGCAAGCTGAAATTTCCAACAGAGAAATAAAGAAAATTCTGGAAAAGACTGTGAGTTCTAGCAGGAAAGATTGGTCTTTGAAGCTTGATGATGCATTATGGGCATACAGGACTGCTTTTAAAACTCCCATTGGAATGTCCCCATACAGACTTGTCTTTGGAAAACCATGTCACCTCCCTCTTGAACTGGAATACAAAGCCATGTGGGCCATCAAACAGCTGAACTTCGATTTCAAAATTGCAAAGGAAGAGAGACTTCTCCAACTGAATGAACTGGAAGAACTGAGAAACGAAGCCTATGACAATGCTAGAATATACAAGGACAAGACAAAGAAATGGCATGATCAAAGGATTCTGAGGAAAGAGTTCAGAGCAGGGGATCAGGTCTTGCTGTTTAACTCCAGATTAAGATTATTTCCAGGGAAGCTGAAATCAAAATGGAGTGGACCATATACAGTGGTGTCAAGTACCACCTTTGGAGCAGTAATACTCAGGACTGATGCTGGGGAAGAATTCAAAGTTAATGGGCAAAGACTGAAACACTATCTCAGCAGGGAGAAAGAAAAGGAAGAACTCCAGCTGGTGAATTGAGAGAGAGAAAGCTTAAAACAGCTAGTCCAGCTAAGGACTCAAAACGGAGCAGCTCATGGGAGGCAACCCATATAGATTTTTTTTTAGTTTCTTTATATAGACTTCGAATTTTTTTATTATTACGCGTTTTTGAATTTTTTTAGTTCTAGTCATGATTTGTTAGAAATTGCTAGGTTAGTATTAGATTAATTTAATCCTTTTTGGAATTGTTACAATATGCAGATGAAGAATCAAATGGCTCAGGCGAGTAGGAACAAACTCCAGGACTACTCCAGCACTTCACAGGACAGAGCAACTCGAAAAAGGGGAGTACTTTTCTCCCTACATAAATTTTGTGAAAATTGAATAGAATACATGTTTGAATTGATGTGTGGGAATGATTAAATGGATGCTAAGAATGTGCAAATTAATAAGGAGTGAAAAGCTGTCTGATCATCAAATTTAGGGCAAGTGCAGACTAAGTCGCGACCAGATTTTATGTCGCGACAGAAGTTGAGGTCGCAACTTAGTCAGTACTGAAGGAAGAACAAGGGCACAAGTCGCTACCAGATTTTATGTCGCGACAGAAATTGAGGTCGCGACAGAACATTTGGGTCGCGACAAGAACAATTCCTTCAAAAGAGTGGTGAGGGTCGCGACAACTCAACTATGTCATAAAATACCTGATGTCGCAGCCTGATGATAACTTGTCCTCCCACAGTTTACTTATGTCGCGACAAACAATAATAAGTCGCGACATAAGAGAAAAGTATGCCAGCTGGGCAGTTTTTAATTTTGCCCTAAATTTAATGACAGCACACAATTGCAGCCTGAAATTAAAGTCGCGACAAGCACAAATAAATGAAGTAATAAAGAGCCCACAATAATGATTGAATTGCAACTGTTGAGAAACTCCCTCCACTACCATCTCCTTCCTTGAAGCAAATACAACCCTTCATCTTCGCATATTCTCTGGTTCTCAATTCTTGCAGACCCTAAATCCGAACTTCTTCCTAAAAACCTTCCGATTTCTCTAATGGCCGAACCTTCAACCCTCATCCCAAATCTGAGCGAAATCATGGAGGAGTATACTCAGACTGAAGGGGAAGTTCATCTGGAACCTGAAAGGGAGAACAGGCCGTCGGAACAACCAGAAGTTCAACCAGTTACAAAGCAACAGAGGAAAAAGGGAAAAGAAAAGCAGCAAGAAGGAGAGGAAGACGAGTTCGTCTCAGAAGAAGCTTTCTCCGTCTGGAAAAAGCACTATGCTGGAAAGGGGTTTGTAGGAGAAAGAGGCTTCAGCCAACTCATCTCCCCTTTCAAGGAATTAATAGAGCAAAGAGGGTGGGGAAAATTCTGCAAACATCAAAAGTCTGGATATGCAGCAGTCGTTCGAGAATTTTACTCCAATCTGGTTGGGAGGAAGGAGAACTCTGTTTATGTCAGAGGAGTTTGGGTGCCTTATGGAGCGAAGACCATTAATGAAATGTATGGAATGGAAGGGCAGAAGAATGGATCAAAATTCAAGAAGTTGATGAACAACCCTAACCGTGAGAAGATTGCGAGAAAATTGACAGACGGTAAAGGGAAGTGGAAGAAAGGAAAAGGAGAGCAAAAGACCCTGAGCAGGGGAGATTTGACAGAAGAGGCAAAAGTGTGGTTTTACTTCCTGGCCTCTGTTATGGTCCCTACCAAGCATGTCTGCACAGTAAGAGAACAAGAAGCAATCCTTCTCTATGCTATGCTGAAGGGGTACAAGATTGATGCTGGAACAGTTATTGAAAATTCTATAATGAGGTACCATGAAGGGAATAAAAGAGGTTTGATCCCTCATCCAGCGACTATCACAAGGTTATGCTTGAGGGCTGGTGTGAAAGGAACGTGGGAAGAAGAAGAAGAATGCCCTAAAATGTCACCACTAACTCTGACAGGAGTAAGCAAAGGGCCCAGGAATCAAAGAAAAAAAGGGGGTATAATAGAAGCAGATTCGAGAGAAGAAAATGATAATGCAAGGCAGGAAGAGGACACACTTCTGGTTGCAGATCAGGAAGAAGAAGATCCAGAAGCGCATCCAGAAGAGAATACCTTCATATTTGCCGATGACAGAGAACAAGGTTATGGAAGTCCTATAGATTTTTCAACCCCACTGGCCAGCTCTCCCCCTATAAGGAACAGTGATTTCAGAGAACCTGGTGAAAGCTCTAGGGGAGCCCAGGGGAATAATCAAATAATGGAGATGCTCAGTTCAATTCAGAAGAGTATGGAAGAAAGAGAAGAGCAATGGAACCTCCAGCAAAAATTCAGAGAAGAGGTTTATGAAAAAGAATTGAAGAGAAGGGATCAACAATGGGAAGAAGAGATGAACAGAAGAGAAGAAGTATATGAAGCTGAGATGAAAAGAAGAGATCAACAATGGGAAGAAGAGATGAGCAGAAGGGAAGAGCAGATGAAGAAGATCCTGGAGCATCAAGAGGAAAAATTTAAGAAGGAAATGGAGGAAAGAGATCAAGATCTACTAAAGAAGTTAAAGCTAAGCCATGAATCATTCTACAACAATCAGTATGATCGTGATTCTCAACTCCTAAAACTCATAAAGGAAAGGGACTCAGATCAAGAAGCCAAACTAAGGAGCAGATCAAGGGATTCAAGTTCCTATACATGTCAATGTTCAAGGACTTCGAGAAAAGGATGAAGGACAGAGATCAAGAGCTTGATGATAAAGATGCCTTCAGAAGAAAAGTCTGGCTTGAAAATTTGGATTTGATCAACAATAATCTTTCCAAATTTTTAGAAGTCATGACTGAAATGGAACGCACAACGAACACACTGGGCACGAGACAAGATGATCTGAACAAAAAGGTTGATCTCACAAATGAATTGATCCTTGAAGAACAGATAGAAAGGGAGAATGACAAGAAGAAGAAGAGAGTGGAAATGAAATTCCCCAAATTCTCTCCTAATTTGGCTACTCTTGATCTGGATCCTCCCAACATTTTTGCTCCTCCCCCAAAAAGAAAAAGATGATCCTCCCATTGATTTATCCTTCTCTTCCTCTCTTCCTGATTGTTGTTCTCAACTTTTGCATCACATCATGAATAAAACAAGAAAATTTGTGAAAAAGGAAATGTTTGCTTGCTTGCAGTTAAATTTTATTGTTTGACTTGTTAGGAAAATAACATTAGGATTTAGTTCAAGAATGAAAATGCTGAAATATCATAATCTGAACTAGTTGAAGTAGTTTGACTAGGAGATAAACTTGAACACAAATAATTGCAAAATCAGGGCATGAATAAAGAAACTGGAATTAGGAGTATTTACTGTTCTGTTTAAATTCAGTTTAGTTGCAAAAATTGGAAAATTGGTTATTGCTGATGGAACAAAATACTTGGTTAAAATAATGTAAGTAGACAGTGAATAAGTACAAGTCTTGAAGAAATAATACACATCGGTCAACAAAACTTATGAAACTTTTGACAGGAATTAGGAACATCTTCTGGGGAATTCAGGATTTAGAGTCCACAGTCCTAGAACTTGTTTGATTATTGATTGAGGCGAAATCCTAGGTGAAAACAACCAACAGGAAATGATAGAGGCCATCCTTGGCAGCTTGAGCCTTTTTAAGCCTACCCTCAAAATATGCTTAAGCATATTCTCTAGTTCCTGATTTGAGCCAAATAAGCCTGATTTCTTCAATAAACAGCAATTGAAAACTGAAATTCCCTCCCTTGCAATAAACCTGCAGTAAAGAACCCAAATTATCCAGTTTCTAGTTCAGAAAAGTTTAGTATAAAGGAAGAAACAAGTTTGGGGGAATAATATTTCCAAATTTTGACAAGAAGGGGTTGAAGAAGTAAAGAAGCAGAAGCTAGTGAAATAAGGAATAAGTTTTGTCTTGTGGCCTATTTCCCTTGAACAATTAAGCTCGTAGGGGTGTTTTAACACCTAGCACCCTAATGCCAACTGGTATGGGAGTTGCTAGCCCAAAGTTCTCTAAGAGTAATAGAAAGCCTAAGAAGACAAAACATTGCACTATTCCAAATCTTAGAGAAATAAAAGCAAAGGAGTTAAAGAACAAAGGAATCTGCCTGAATCAAGTACATATGGAAGTTGAAATTCCATAAAAAGAATTCAAAAAGAGGAATCAGGCTAAGATTAAGGAGAATCAGAAAGGAACAAAGAAGAAAAAGGAAGAAAATTGGAGGAAACAATGTAGAGACAAGATGGAAACTGGGTAATTTACAACCTAAATTTTTCCATTATCTACCCAATTACCTAAGCCCAAAATTACAAGCCTGAAAGACCTCATTGATTTTGAAGGTTGAATTTACCTACATTAGTGGAGATCAATATGAAAAACAAGCATATGGGACTTTGATAAACAGTCTAAGAAAACTCCCAGAAGATTAACTTAATTCAACATGAAGATGAAAAGGATTGATGACCTGCACACACACACAGAACAAGACTTGTTAAATAAACTGTTTAAATACATTAGTTTATCAAGAAATTTTGTAATAGAAGTACACTATGCCTTGTTCTTGCATCAAAACTGAAATTTGAAATAATAGTGATATCTTTTAATTCCAGATTAGAAGGGTAGAATGAGAAAGACTGTGGAATAAATCAGAAAAATGTCCTTAAAAATTTTCTAAGCTTATTTGTTTGAGGACAAACAATTCTTTCTTTTCTTTGCTTGGGGACAAGCAAAATTTTAAGTTTGGGGGAATTTGATGAGTCCAAAAACTCATTAGATTTTTAATCCATTTTTCTGAGTTTATAATGAGAATAATGATGAATTGTCTGCAGAAAACTGATAATTGACTCAAATTCCAATTTGCAGGAAAATACAGCAGAAAATCAAATTTTAGCAAAAATCATAAGAAATCAGCCTGCAGCAGAATTGAAGTCAAAACTGGAATTTAAGTCAGCGACAGGAAGCGCAGTTTCCAGCAATTTCAAGTCACGACATCAACAAATTTGGCTTTAAAGAAGAAACTGAAGAATGAACAAGTGAAGTCGTGACTTGAAGAAAGAAGTTGAGACAAAGAATGACTTGGTCGAGATTAAAAGAAGCAGTCAAATGAAGAAGTTCATGTCGCGACATCATTGCGATGTCGCGACACCAAAAGGAGATAAATGATGTCGCAATACCACCATGAGGTCGCGACAAGGATCTGTCTACAAAGCCACAAGAACAGCCTTCGCAAGTAAAAGAAGTCGCAACTAATTTTGAAAGAAAGGACTTGATGTCGCGACCTTGACAGTAATGAAGAATCACACCAAGGTCGCAACAGAAACTCCAAATCAGACGACCGTTAATTAATAAAGAAGCAGACATGATGTCGCGACACCACTTCGAGGTCGCGACAGAATTGAAGGTTTAGCAGTAGACATGGAGGTCGTGACACCGAATAGAAGTCGCGACAAAAGATTTTCAAGAGACTGAACATAGAGGTCGCGACAGTTAGAAGAGATAGCGACATCAACACTGAATCAGAAGATGTCGCGACGTCATTCAGCGGTCGCGACATCAGTTACAAGGAAAGAGGTCGTGACATCATTTAGCGGTCGCGACATCAGATCCAAGGGTGTTAAAGGCAAGTCGCGACCATACAAAGCTTCTGCGACAGACAAGAAAAACGAGTCACGCCGTATAATTGAAGTCGCGACATCAAAATAGCTCATAAGCAGAACAGTGAAGTCGCGACGTATAAGAAGGTCGCGACCTCAAAACTCACATGCAGATAAGAGAAGTCCGACAAAAAGAGAGGTCGCGACATCAAGTCAAGGTCGCGACACACAAATGGAGTCGCGACATGAACAAACAAATGGGCCAGTTATTTTGAAACCCACAAGGAGTGCATCGAAGTTAGGGCCCACTCAGAACCCTATAAATAAGCATTGCTACAGAAGGAAAGCACTCTTGAGCTCAGAACGAGAAGTCTGGGTAGCCGAAGGCTCGTGTTTTTTAATTTTCTGTTTCTTTTTCTTTGTTTTTGCGGTATTTTAGATTAGATTAGAGTAGATGTTATTTCATTTGAATTTCTGGATCTGGAGTTAGTTGTTGAAGTTGAAGCTGAATGCAGAATGTTATTTTTCTTCAATTATGCCTGGTTCGTTTGAAGTCCAAACA